>SEYY01000267.1:192500-200000 GCA_009176605.1 Armadillidium nasatum
TTCTTCTTCTTCTTTCTTCTTCTTCTTCTTCTTCTTCTTCTTCTTCTTCTTCTTCTTCTTCTTCTTCTTCTTCTTCTTCTTCTTCTTCTTCTTCTTCTTTCTTCTTCTTCTTCTTCTTCTTCTTCTTCTTCTTCTTCTTCTTCTTCTTCTTCTTCTTCTTCTTCTTCTTCTTCTTCTTCTTCTTCTTCTTCTTCTTCTTCTTCTTCTTCTTCTTCTTCTTCTTCTTCTTCTTCTTCTTCTTCTTCTTCTTCTTCTTCTTCTTCTTCTTCTTCTTCTTCTTCTTTCTTCTTTTTATTCTTTTCTTCTTCTTCAGATTTTTCTTCTTCTTCTTTCTTCTTCTTCTTCTTCTTCTTCATTCTTCTTCTTCTTCTTCTTCTTCTTCTTCTTCTTCTTCTTCTTCTTCTTCTTCTTCTTCTTCTTCTTCTTCTTCTTCTTCTTCTTCTTCTTCTTCTTCTTCTTCACATGATAATACATTCGGAGACATGGGAAGAGCGTATGAGAGAGATGACTGAATTATTTCGAATACTATCAAAATTTTGGCGAAATTAAAATCATAAAAATTTGAAATCGCAATGAAGGATTTCAGAGTTTCCCCGGCATAGTATAAAGTATAATACGGAAAAAATAGTACCATTATTCTGTTCGTTTTACTACTGTATTATTATTATTATTATTATTATTATTATTATTATTATTATTATTATTTAATCATAATACTAATCATAATCCTTCATCAATAAAAAAAATTTTTTTTTTTAGTTTTTAATTGATGATGGATTAAGATTAGTACGAAGCATCTGAATGAATAAAATTGCGATCAGGAAACCATAATAATGATAAGTTTTAATCAGATTACTTGCTTTTATCTGGAAAGTCAGATTTGCACGAAATCGATCTATTTCCTATAGATATATATATATATATATATATATATATATATATATATATATATATATATATATATATATATATATATATATATATATATATATATATATATATATATATATATATATATATATATATATATATATATATATATATATATATATATATATATATATATATATATGCTGTGAATGTTTAACCCATACAAGCTATATTTTACTCTCCACTGTCGGATGTTTCTCATTCATAAGAAATCTAATGCCTTTAATAATTGATCGTTGGCTATGCTAATTTAGATATTGTTCTTCAGATACTCACGTTAGATGACGGCGAAGATTGGCAAGTTGATGAGGTAGTGAGGGAGGAAGGAGATCAGGAAATGGAGCCGCAGGGAAGTAGCTACTTGAAAGGGGGACGACGTTTTCATTCTTGCTCTTATTGTCCGTATCAAACGGTCTATGGAACCAATCTTAAACACCATATAAGATTTAAGCATACTAAAGAAAAGCCTTTTCCTTGTTTCGTTTGTTCTAAGAGGTTTAGTAAGAAGACGAACTTGAACGCTCATATGCGAATTCACACGGGAGAGAAGCCTTATCAGTGTGACAAATGTGATGTGAGATTTGCTCATAAATGTAGTTTGAGAATTCATCAATCACGAAAGAATAGCTGTGGGAAGTGATTGACTAATTTGACAATTTTCCCTGGATTTTTTCATTTTTAGCATAAGATGAATGAATCGATCAGATGATTTGTTTCTGAAGATTTTATTTTTATTTATTTTATCTTATTTTGGTAGAAGTAATGTATTATTGATTTGATTTTAATTTGATTTTCAGTTTTTAGTCTCACACTGAACACTGACGTAGAATATTTATTATTATTATTATTATTATTATTATTATTAAACAAATTGTAAAGTATTCTTTGCACTTTTTGGTTGTATTTCACGAATAAAGGCAAGTTTAAAATAACCTTGTTTTTTTTTCTTTGACATAACGGCCAACTTAAATTTCTTTTTTTTCTTTTTATTTTTATCATCGTAGTTACTTATAACGGAGTTGATTTCGCAAATGCTTGTACCATTTATTATATATTTGTAGTACAATAAAGCTAATATATTCTAATTGTTATATTGTGCTGAACGTGATTTGTTGTCTCCCATTACATATTAAATTTTTATTCACATTATATTTAGTTCATATTGAGACAAGCATAAAAAAATGTACTGGAATTTTATATATATATTATAGTGAGCCATATTCATACATGAACTTTTAATACGAGAATTTTAATGATAGAAAATTAGTTTAATTGATTTAATAAAATATTAATTTTGCTGCTGCTAATAATAATAATAATAATAATAATAATAATAATAGTGTGGTTAAGGTTAATACCGTAAAATTAATAAGCAAATTATCTTAAAATTTATTTCCAAGAACAAAATGGAATTATTTAAAAAAAAAAAAAAAAAAACAAACAACATGCAGTTTATATTTTTTCCTATTCCATTCCATTATATACCAGTTATAAATAGAAATTATTGTTGAGATATGAATGATTTAGATTTTATATCCGTACATTCAATAGGATATATATATATATATATATATATATATATATATATATATATATATATATATATATATATATATATATATATATATATATATATATATATATATATATATATATATATATATATTATACTCTACGGAGAATGCATCTTGTATTTCATTTAAATTTTTCAACTTTAAAATTAAAAAAAAAAAAAAAAAAAAAAAAAAAATACTATATATATATATATATATATATATATATATATATATATATATATATATATATATATATATATATATATATATATATATATATATATATATAATATAATATATATATATATATATATATATATATATATATTATATATATATATATATATATATATATATATATATATATATATATATAATATATATATATATATATATATATACCAAATATTAAAAATGTTTATATGTTAAAGAAAAATTTCTTTAATAAAATTTTATTTATTTATTTATTTTTTTCTCTTCTTTGAAATATAGTACAAAATTCAGGTTAACGTTGAAATCTTTGCCAAAAATCATTTTCCACTCAATATATATATATATATATATATATATATATATATATATATATATATATATATATATATATATAATATATATATATATATATATATATATATATATATATATATATATATATATATAAATATATATTAGTTATAAGTAATTCCAACGGAATTTGTGACTCCTTCTCAGTAAGCAAAGAACTGAAGACATTGAAAATTATTATAGAAGAATATAAGATTTTCAATGTATTATTAAATATAATTATTATTTTAAAAGATTGATTTTTTGTGATGAATTTTGTGATTTATTACTTTTGTCGCAAGAATTTTTTTTTTTTTGTCGTCGTTGTTTCCTTTCAAACTTTAAAAAAAAAAAAAAAAAAAAAAACTTTTAAAAGTAAAAAAAAAAAATCCTTCCCAATTCGAGTTCCAGTATTTAGCATAAATTATTTATTATTCCTCAGGGATACCAGGATTTGAGATCAGAAAATGAAGAAGGAAAACTGGTGACATCCTCTGGAATACCCAAAACTTTAAATGCTTCCGGGAGGTTTGCTTATTGTTGTCCTTTTTGTCCTTATGTGAATTACTCTTGCTCTACGAACGTTAAGTCTCACATTAGATACAAACATATGAGTGATAAACCACACCGATGTTCAGTTTGTTTCAAAGATTTTTCTGAAAAATTCGTTCTTATAAGACATATGAGAATTCACACCGGAGAAAAACCTTTTGTTTGCTCTGCTTGTCAAAAATGCTTTTCTGACCCGAGTTCCTTAAGGAGGCATAAAAGAATACACACTGGAGAAAGACCTTTCCATTGCCCCATTTGTTCGAAACGTTTTACTCACAAAAGTACGTTAGTTCGACATTCGAAGATTCATAATACTTCTGCTGTAGAGGATGGACCTTCAAATATTTAAGTTCTCGAAATATATATATAGTATGAACTGAATAAGTGTTTTGTGTTTTACTGCTGATTTTTATTGAAGTTTTATATTAAATTTCATGTATCTTGCATATATATATATATATATATATATATATATATATATATATATATATATATATATATATATATATATATATATATATATATATATATATATATATATATATATATATATATATATATATATATATATATATATATAATTTTTGTGCTTACGAAGTATTCTTTGTGTTATGTGAATTTCGCACATTTTATGGTAAACTTTAATATTTTGGCACCAAAGAAAATATCTATTCAAGTAACAAAAAAAAATAAATAAATAAATAAATAAATCTTACGTTTCTCCGAGTTGTGTGAAACCTCCATTTGGGTATTTTAATTAACTCCTTCGGGTTTTAAAACCACAGTTTTGCGCTTCGAATTTATTTTAGTAAGTTAATGTTTGCTTGTTAACTGCTCAGTTAATATTTAAGCTTTTTATTGGATAACGAATTACTTTTATAATGTCTTATATATATATATATATATATATATATATATATATATATATATATATATATATATATATATATATATATATATATATATATATATATATATATATATATATATATATATTACACCATATCCCGCATGATGCTGGGTGGCGTCGACTGCAGGAAACTTCCTGCAATCGTACATGAGAAGACATAAATAAATAAATAAATAAATAAATAAATAAAATTGGTTAAAAGGAATCCAAGACCCTAGAACAATGCGAAGAAATATTCTTCATGATCCAACCTTGTCGCCCAATCCAAACTAGTGTTTTTAAATATATTCTTAATACTAATTCTGAATTTTTAACTTAAGCCGAAAGTATAAATTGAAAATTTTTATGCTCCTCTAGAAAATTTTGAAAATAATTTAAATGCGATTTATTTAATTTTGTTTCGAAAATATTCTTAAAAAATTTATATTTTAATATAAATTTGTAATTATTTTTAAGTTCCGAAATAATTTTCTTTTCAATAATAATTCTTCAGCATTTCTAAACATATATATATAATATATATATATATATATATATATATATATATATATATATATATATATATATATATATATATATATATATATATATATATATATATATATATATATATATATATATTATAGATGCGTGATTATTTTGATAGTACTGATAATCGGAGATTTGCAAATGGGAAGTCTTCAGTTTCATCCGAAAGAGGGACTTATCGTTGCCCTTTTTGCCCTTACGAGAGCATTTACTCTTCTAGCAACATTAAGAAACATATTAAATACAAGCATACAAGAGAAAAACCTTTTGCTTGTAATATTTGTCCTTCTCGCTTTACTGAGAACGTAACCCTTGAAAGGCATATTCGGAGTCATTATGGAGAGAGGCCTTACGAGTGTCGGATTTGTCAGAAAAGGTTTAGCAGGAATACGAATTTGAAAAAACATACCATTTCCCTTCATGGATTGCAGAATGCTGCAAACTAGGAACCATTAAATTAGCAACCTCTATATATATATATATATATATATATATATATATATATATATATATATATATATATATATATATATATATATATATATATATATATATATATATTATATTATTTACTTTATTAGGAAAAAATTTATTAATTTATTAATTTTTTAAACAATTATTTTTATTAAATTTAATTGTTTGAAATTATTATTAATTATTATTATATTATTATTATTATTATTATTATTATTATTATATTATTATTTTATTATTTTATTTTTTTTAAATTTATTATTTAATTTTAGCGTTTTTGTCCTAAAATGAAATTTTATATTATATATATATATATATATATTATATATATATATATATATATATATATATATATATATATATATATATATATATATATATATATATATATATATATATATATATATATATATATATATATATATATATATATATATTAAGAAATAAGCCATTAGTAATTCTTTCGTGATTCTTGCTCAGTTTGCAATAAACAGAAGTCAGAGAAATGTTCTTGAAGATTGTCAACTCTTGTATGGATTATGTTTTATTACAATAATAATCATTTTAAAAGATTTGTCTTTTTGGGATAAATTTTGTAATATATTTCTTGTGTTGCCTCAATACTCATTTTATGCTGACAAGTGTTTTTAATTTTTTTATTTTTTTTATTTTTAAATCTGTACCATACAGTTCCAGTATTAACATAAATTATTTGATATCAATCAATCATACCTGGATTTGAGATATTCCGAAAATGAAGTAGGAAAACTTGGGGCACCTGCTATAATGCCGAAAACCTAGATGCTTCGGGAAGGTTTGCTTATTGTCCTTATATGAATTACTCCAACCCTATGAACGTTAAGTCTCCTATTAGATACAAACATATAGAGGGTGAACCGCAAAAAGGTTGTTTACTCGAAAAGTTTTCTGAAAAGCATAATTTTATCAAAAACATTTGAAAATTCATAATAGAGAAAAAAATCTTATTCTGCCTTACATGCTAAAAACGCTTTTCAGACAAGAATGCGTTAAGGAGCCATAAAACTGAATACGCTGCAGAGATTCTTTTCCGTTGCCTTGTTTGTTTCAGAGGTTTACCTTACAAAAGTTCGTTAACTCAGCATCCGAAGGTCCACAATACTCTTACTGTTGAGGATGGAACTTAAAATAAAAGTTTTTAAAATTTAAAACATGAGAAGAAAAAAGTATTTTTTTTGTTTTATAACAGATTTGTTGTACGAGTATATATATATATATAATATATATATATATATATATAATATATTATATATTATATATATATATATATATATATAATATTATATATATTTATATATATATATATATAAATAATAAATTAATATCCATTCATGTAACAAGATTTAAGTAAATATTATTTTTTTGAATCGTTAGAAAGAGCTTTTTAGGCTACTGACTTTCTAAGCACTGTACTCTTTCTTATTTTACTTCTACGGAATTGTAATTATCAAATACTGGTTTTAAAAGTACACACATATTCTTCGTAATTATTTTAGAAGTTTTATCCTTGCTCGTTTATCCTTTTAGATAAAGATTACAATTGTAATGTCTTGTTTCCTTTTGTGATATATATATATATATATATATATATATATATATATATATATATATATATATATATATATATATATATATATATATATATATATATATATATAGATGCGTGGGAGTATTGTTGGTTATGCTGAGTCACAAGTTGATTATTTTAATAGTATTGATAGTTGGAAATATGCAAATACGAAATCTTCTTCAGTTTCATCCGAAAGACACACTTATCGTTGCCCATTTTGCCCTTACGAAAGCATTTACTCTTCTCGGGCCGTTAAGAAGCATATTCAATACAAACACACAAGAGAAAAACCTTTCGCTTGTAACAATTGTCCTTCTCGCTTTACGGAGAAGATAAACCTTAAAAGGCATATTCAGAGTCATAATGGAGAGAAGCCTTACGAGTGCCGGATTTGTCAG
>SEYY01000267.1:205000-212500 GCA_009176605.1 Armadillidium nasatum
TATATATATATATATATCTGATTAATAACCTACTATGTAAAGATCGATCATTATTCTTTACTGTTATTTTCGTTTTTCATAGCTTATAAATATAAATTTTAAAAGAATCCCAGAAATTCATTTTCCTCATTATTAATATTACTCTGCAGATGAACAGTGCCACTGGAAGCACCGAATTTTCTGAATTGCTTCAGGAGCAAAGAGAAGAATCCTCTTACTCGAATCAAATCGAGGTTTATTCGTCAGGGAATGAGCGCTTTTTCGGATGTCCTTTCTGTTCCTACACGACTAATTCGCATATATCACACGTGGAGAGGCATATCAAATATCGACACACTAGGGAAAGGCCATTCAAATGCTCTCACTGTCCTAAATCGTTTACGGAGAAGAGCAATTTAAAAGCACATCTTAGGACCCACACGGGCGAGAAGCCTTTTCAGTGTCCGGACTGTTCTGCATCATTTGCTTACAGGAACTCCCTTAAAACTCACGTTAAGAATTGCAAACACTGAAGAGGAAAAAAAATATGAAGTGATTTATTTTGCTTTATTAAGATCTATTAGTTGATAGAAATTGTTTTGAATTTTTGACCTCCTCCCACCACCCCTACTCCTCTCAACCATTCAGATGCACAATATATATATATATATATATATATATATATATATATATATATATATATATATATATATATATATATATATATATATATATATATATATATATATATATATATAAATAAGGAATGGTCGGTGTTGCCATATTATGCCAAATTAATGGTTAAATAGATATTTAATGATTACCTTATGTTGAGAATTATGATGAAATTGAAGCATAAGTTTTTTTTTTTTTTTAAGAAAGATGTAATTGATAATAATAGAATATGATATTTGATTATTTGTGCAAAATTAAGGGTTCTTTAAATAAAAAGAATCCATTAAAGCTTGAGTAGTAGGAGGCAAACATTTTGTAAAACTGGAAAATCACGAGGCACCTTTACATTAAAGACGGGCCAAATAAGTGTGCCACAATTAGTCTGATTAAATATTATTTGATTTTATTACAAATAGCAGTTTACTAAAAAGGTGTTTAATTGTTATTTGTTGAACAAAAAGAATTGCCCACCTTTTAATAAATTGACTGTAAAGATGTGAAGAAAGTTCATATATATTAGTAATATCTGTCTTAAAATAAAGTACGCAGTGGTTGTAACACAGAATTATAGATCAGAAAATTAGTATAATGGTAATTATATGTAACTGTTAATTGTCTCAGCAAACACTCATATCTCCATTTCTCTTTGCAAGAATTTCTAATAAAGGGATTAATCTCCTTTGAATTCTGATTTAACCTATCTTGGATATATATATATATATATATATATATATATATATATATATATATATATATATATATATATATATATATATATATATATATATATATATATATATATATATATATATATATATATATATATATATAAATGTCTTAACTGTGCTAGGATCAAGCAAATGTCTTAAACTGTGCTAGGATCAAGCATTATGCTTCAGTGTTTCTCTTATCAGTTTTAATAATATTAAGACATTTTTGTAAATTTTATTAAAGAATTCTAGAGATTGCATTTTCCTTTTCATTATTAATCTCATTCTACAGATGAACAGTTCCACTGGAAATGCCGAGACTTTACAGATGCACAGTATCACCGGAAATAGTACCATTGGAAGCCCCGAGTTTTCCGGTTTGCCTCAGGAACAAACGGAAGAGATCATTTACACGAACCAGATCAAAGTATTTTCGTCGGGAAACGAGCGCATTTACGGATGTCCCTTCTGTTCCTATACGAGTAGCATGCAAATGTCTAACGTCGTGAGACACATCAAATATCGACACACAGGAGAAAGGCCATTCAAGTGCTCTTTCTGTTCTAAATCATTTACGGAGAAAAGCAATTTAAAAGCACATCTTAGAAGACACACAGGCGAGAAACCTTTTAAATGTCAACGGTGCTCAGCATCATTTGCTTACAATAGCTCTCTTAAGGTCCATGCTATGAATTGCAGAAACAAATTTTAGAAGAAAGCAGTGATAGAAAAATTAATCTTATTCTCTTAGTAATACTTGGTTTTTAATATAATTCTCTCTCTCTCTCTCTCTCTCTCTCTCTCTCTCTCTCTCTCTCTCTCTCTCTCTCTCTCTCTCTCTCTCTCTCTCTCTCTCTCTCTCTCTCTCTCTCTCTCTCTCTCTCTCTCTCTCTCTCTCTCTCTCTCTCTCTCTCTCTCTCTCTCTCTCTCTCTCTCTTCTTTCTCTCTCTCTCTTCTCTCTCTCTCTCTCTCTCTCTCTCTCTCTCTCTCTCTCTCTCTCTCTCTCTCTCTCTCTCTCTCTCTCTCTCTCTCTCTCTCTCTCTCTCTCTCTCTCTCTCTCTCTCTCTCTCTCTCTCTCTCTCTCTCTCTCTCTCTCTCTCTCTCTCTCTCTCTCTCTCTCTCTCTCTCTCTCTCTCTCTCTCTCTCTCTCTCTCTCTCTCTCTCTCTCTCTCTCTCCTACTCCTACTACTACTACAAAATGACAAAAATAATAAAATTCCGTAGTGTGTACGGTTTCAGTTAAAAATACTTAATTTTAAACCCACTAATTGTCTTACTTGGTTTATCGTGACATTAATGTAATACATTTATTACCGTAGCAAAATGGTTGTGTTATTCAGGTGATCCGTCATGCGGATTCTAGGAAGAAACTTCCCTAAGTGTTTAAATTCTCCAATATATATATGGAGTGGTTAAGTGTTCAAACGACAGGGTGTAGCCCTACCGACGGCACTACTTGGTTAGATATATATATATATATATATATATATATATATATATATATATATATATATATATATATATATATATATATATATATATATATATATATATATATATATATATATATATATATATATGTGTGCGTGCGTGCGTGTGTGTGTGTGTGTTCTTGAGGTGCAAGCTAAAAATCAATCATAATTCAGATAATTTGATATAAACTTTGATTACTTTTTGACATAACTTATGTTATAATAAAAATTTGTTATGTTTTCGAATGATTTATTAAAACAAATCATTTTGCTTGATTTACAATTGATCTTTTATGAACCGAAAATCCTTCTCATTACACTGTTCAAACTATATATATATATATATATATATATATATATATATATATATATATATATATATATATATATATATATATATATATATATATATATATATATATATATATATATATATATATATATATATATATATATATATATCGTAAAAGACGTGTAAATTTATGTAATAGTATCGAGTATTATTTATCATTGTTATTCTTCCCTGTTTGAATAATAAAATTGAAACATTTGTAAGCTTTTAAAGAAGTTCTGAAGTTGCATTTTCCTTTTCATTATTAATTTCACTCTACAGATATCCGGTTCCATTGGAAACGCCGAGATAATAAATTCTGTTGGTGACGTCTTATATTCAGATCTGCCTGAGGAACAAACTGAAGAATTGAGTTACGCAAATAGAATCCGTGTTTATTTATCAGGAGGCTCACGTACTTACGGATGTCCTTTCTGCCCGTACACGACTATGAATCATAAATCGGATGTCGAGAGACACATCAAATATCGGCATACGGGGGAAAGGCCCTTCATATGTTCTTATTGTTCTAAATCATTTACCGAGAAAAGTAATTTAAAAGCGCATCTTAGGATCCACACAGGCGATAAACCTTTTCGGTGCCAACGCTGCTCTGCGTTTTTTGCTTACTCGAGGGCACTCAAACTCCATGCTATGACCTGCAAACAATGAGGGCAAAATAGAATTTACTTAATTCTATTAATAAGATCTAATCGTTCATAGAAACAGTTTTTTATATATATATATATATATATATATATATATATATATATATATATATATATATATATATATATATATATATATATATATATATATATATATATATATATATATATATATATATATATATATATATATATATATATATATATAAATAATATATAATATAAATAAATAAATAAAAAAAAAAAAAAAAAATTTATATATATATATATATATATATATATATATATATATATATATATATATATATATATATATATATATATATATATATATATATATATATATATATATATAATATATATATATATATATATATCCTATTTTATTTTTTTAGAATGTTTTATTTTTTTTCAGTAGATCGTTAGGAAATAACATTAATAATAAATTTCACTGGTAACACCTTGGTTTAAAAATTCTAAATATTCAATATATTTATATTTCATTTGGGATAAAGGGGGTGCTAGTGGGGAGACCCGCTAGAGAGGTGTGAAGCCTACCCCGAGATAGGGATTTCTAGAACCTGCCATGCGTTTGCAGTTTAGGAACCGCTTAAATACGAAGAGTATTGTTTTACTTTTTAAAACTTTCCCCTATGAACCAACCCAAACCACCCATTGTCTTCGAGTCTACAATTTAATTGAATCATTATTGTAGTGGGAGTTTATGTGTGTGCATTTTTTTAATTTATTTATATATTTATTTAGAATTTTAAAACCTGTTATACAATTTCAATTTAATCAAAAAAATTAATAAAAATATTATATATATATATATATATATATATATATATATATATATATATATATATATATATATATATATATATATATATATATATATATATATATATATATATATATATATATATATATATATATATATATATATATATATATATATATATATATATATATATATATATATATATATATATATATGGGTGTGGGTGTTTGTAAAATCGTAGATCATAGTACTAACATGCTATGTTAGAACCAAGCATCATACTTGACCATTGTTCTTACCGGTTTTAATTATCTTTAAATTTTTTGTAAACTTTCAAGATGTGAAGAAATTGCATTTTCCTTTTACTCTACAGATGAATAGTGACACTGGAAATGCAGAAATATTCGGAGCCATTGGAAGCGCCGAGAATTGCGATTTGGGTCAAGAGCAAACCGAAGAGTTCAATTACTCAAACCAGATCAAAGTATATTCGTCGGGAAGCGAACGTATTTACGGATGTCCTTTCTGTTCCTATACGAGTAGTTTGCAAATGTTTAACGTAGAGAGACACATCAAATATCGACACACGGGCGAAAGACCATTCAGATGCTCTTTTTGTTCGAAATCATTTACGGAGAAAAGTAATTTAAAAACACATCTTAGGAAGCACACAGGCGAGAAACCTTTTCAGTGTCATCGGTGTTCTGCATCTTTTGCTTACAGGAACTCCCTTAAACTTCATGCTAAAAATTGCACACAATGATAAAAAAAAAAAGAGAGAGAGTGATTTCTTCTCTTGCTATCACTTTTATTGATATAAATAATTCCCACATATATATAATGGGTAGTCAAGTCATGGCCCATTGCTACAGTGTTGTATACAGATTGTACTTAGCTTGCCTATCATTTATTTGTATCTTTCCCCTTAGCATAATTTTCCCAGTAATACAATTAATTGTATATATATTTTTTTTATATATATAAAAGGAAGTAAAATTTTGTTAAAATTGTTTCTTTATATATATATATATATAATATATATATATATATATATATATATATATATATATATATATATATATATATATATATATATATATATATATATATATATATATGTGTGTGTGTGTGTGTGTGTGTGTTTCATATATCCTGCACATATTGTGGGTCGTCATATGACGAATATTTTTAATTCTGTAGTCTGTAAGGTTTTCATAACCAAAGTAATGAGAATTTTTAATTTCTTAATTCTTTTTCCACTGATGTTCATTGTATGAACTTGTGTGTTGTATTTAATGTGGTATTAATGTATTTTAAGGTAAATACATGTAATTAATAATTTAAAAAAAATTAATTGAAAACTTTTCTGGTATCGTAATAGACAAATCTTATAACCCCTAAATTTAAAAATGGAAAAATTCGACCTTACAGAATTTTACTTATTTCAGTTATCTAATATGCCATATATATATATATATATATATATATATATATATATATATATATATATATATATATATATATATATATATATATATATATATATATATATATATATATATATATTGGATTTTTTTTTTGTAGTACATGGCGTAAGGCATAAAAAGCTATAAATAAAAGTAATCATATTTAAAAGTTTAGCTACTCCATATATATATATATATATATATATATATATATATATATATATATATATATATATATATATATATATATATATATATATTATATATATATATATATATATATATATATATATATATATATATATATATATATATATATTCTTAATGTCTTGTAATCGAACATTATTGTTATTGTTATTCTTTTCTTTTTTAATAATAAAATTCACAAAGAAGAAATGAAATTTCAATTTCCTTTTCATTGTTAATCTTACTCTGCAGATGCACAGTGCCACCGGAAGTGCCGAGAAAATTTCTGACATTGAAAGCACTGCGGATTCCGATCAGCTTCAGGAACAAAGGGGAGAATTCACTAAGACGAACCAAATCAAAGTTTATTCGTCGGGAAACGAACGCATTTACGGATGTCCTTTCTGTTCATACGCGACTGCTTATCAAATCTCTAAAGTGCAGAGACATATCAAATATCGTCACACGGGAGAAAAGCCATTTAGTTGCTCTTATTGTGCTAAAACATTTACTGAGAAAAGTAATTTAAAAACGCATCTTAGAACCCACACAGGCGAGAAACCTTATCGTTGCCAACGCTGCTCTGAATCATTTCCTTACATAAGCTCGCTTAAAATCCATGCTAATAATTATTGTAAACAATGAAGAAGAATATGAAACTTATATATATATATATATATATATATATATATATATATATATATATATATATATATATATATATATATATATATATATATATATATATATATATATATATATATATATATATATATAGTGTTTGTTTGTGTGTGTGTGTGTTTAAGAAGGTGAATTTATTCACCATGTTTTAAATAATCCTCGTATTTTTACTTACTTTTTATTCTCGTCCTCGTTTTCTTCAATTATTGTTTTTTTACCTGACTGAAAAAATTACATTATTTTATCTGATGGAGGAAATTACCTGTAAGACATACAGGGTTGTGAGTTTGATATGTTTTAATGGATTCAGAATTCTTAATATCTCTTTAAGCTTATTTCTTAGTTCTTACTACTCCATTCAATTGAAGGAAGAATTTCTTCCGTAATATATGTATTCTTCGCAGATAGAAAAATATTCCTAAAATTTTTTTAATTGAGGATATATATATATATATATATATATATATATATATATATATATATATATATATATATATATATATATATATATATATATATATATATATATATATATATTATATATATAT
>SEYY01000267.1:217500-220000 GCA_009176605.1 Armadillidium nasatum
TATATATATATATATATATATATATATATATATATATATATATATATTATATATATATATATATATATATATATATATATATTCGTTAATTAAATAAGTAACGTTCTGTATTTTTCTTCTTGTTGGCCGTAGGATTTATTTATTTTGCCTTTAATATATATAACTTCAAGAATATCGCGAAAGTTTCAAATATTGAATTGTATCTAAGAAAAGAAAAAAAACTTCAAGATATTTTTTGCCCATTGAAGTGGAAGATCTTCATTAAGTAGAACTTAAAGCAATAACGGAACCACTGTGACGGCTAGGCTTATGAGACATAAGTGCAGATGAGAAAGATATTCTGTCACTGTGTTCTCCAAAGTGTTTTGTTTCAAAATCAATTTTAAAGTTTCACTTTAAAAAAAAAAAAAAAAAACGTGAACAAGGTATGTCATAAATTTCCTTTTTCACTGCTGACAGTGCATATAAAAATGCACCTCATATTAATTAAAGTTTTTTTTTTTTTTTTTTTTTTTTTTTAAATAAAAAAGAAATACTTGTAAAACAAGTGTTATATAGAATTTCGAATGTTAGAAGGGTGCTGTAGGAATGAGCTTTGAAACTCTTTATGTATTATACTTTTAAGTGCAGTACAGTTATATGATAATTTTAAAATGATTTTTTTGCGGTATATATATATATATATATATATATATATATATATATATATATATATATATATATATATATATATATATATATATATATATATATATATATATATATATATATATTATATATATATAGAACCGACGGGGCCCCAGCCCCGGCCAAACCCGGCCATTTTTACTGACCCCGGCCCCGGCTAAAAATCAGGGAAAACCGGGGTTGCCGGCCGGGGTTAAAATGGCAAATTATAAAAAATTTTTTTTTTTTTTTAAATTTTCAGCAGATTCTGCTGAAACTCAGTGTATATATATACATTTTTTACCGGTAAGAAAAGTCCATTTCTAGCGTTTTTCCGAGTCTATTACGGTTAAAAGTTTTTTTTTTGTGGAAATTTTACCCTTTTTCAATAGAATGGCGGTGCCAAACCACTTTTTAGAATGAGCTGAAAGTTGGACTATTTATTCAAAATTATATGGGCTACAAAAGCCTTTTAATAGACTTTTGTTCCCAGAGTTATAGAAAAAATGTTATAAGCCAAAAACTGACCAACTATAGAAAAAAAATTTTTTTGAACTAAAAAAATCCACCTTTTCAGACAAAATCTTTTTTAAAAAAATACAACTATAACATTTCCTATTTTTGTTGTGTATAGAGGAGGGGTGGGGCTACAAATTCCTCTATGTACTTTGTTCGATGAGATTCGTTGGTTTTGAGATATAGCCTTCAAAAAGGTCCATTTTTGGCCAAATTTCAAAAATTCCCAAAGTTTGAGAGGCTATATCTCGCTTCAAACAAAGGGCATTTAAAAATGCACTAAATAAAAATTGTTGCCCTGTTCCTCTTCTAAACAATATTCACAAATAAAAAAAAATAGTAGCTAGCGTTTTTTTTAAAATAATTTTTTCCTCCAGAAGGGTACGATTTTTGCAAATTTTTTTTCAAGTGCTTATAACTTTTTCTAGACGTGATATCAAAAATCTATTCCCACTAATGCAAGAAATTGGGCTAAGATTATTCAGTTAAATTTTCAGCTCATGTGGACCAGTGGTTTGACCCAGTTATTCATTTTTTTCAACTTTGGGTCCAAATAAGTTTCAAACCGTTATAGACTCAAAAAAATGCTCGAAATCAACTCAGAACTTCGTGAAAAAATTCACATACTTTGAAAATTTCAGCTCAATCAGTCAATAATAAAAAAATTTCAAACAAAAATATAAGAAAATTAAGATTTTTTTTTCTTTTCTGTTTCTTTGACCGCTCCTTTCTGCTAGTGAATGTTCATCTTTGTGTTTTGATTTTAGATACTCCAAAAAGATTTGGTTGAAATTTTTTTTACTTGTAGCACCCGGAGGTTCTCTTCTAATTTTCTGACTGCAGATGTTACATTTAGCTATTTCGAGCCTATCCTGAAACATTGTAAAGTATTCAAATACTGCTGAAGCTGATCTTTTACCATATTGACTGAAAGTAAAACAAAATAATAATTTTTAAATAATGCAGCTAAATGATACAAGTTTGATACATAGCAATAAAATAACAATGATATGTATATATACAGGTTAAATTGATAATTTTATATCTTACATTTTTCAAACTTTACCTTTGGGTCTTACCTAGGTAAACGTGTTAAATCACTATTATGAATTAGAATAATTTTTTTTTTAATTTTTGTTCTTTTTTTAAACTTTAAATATACAAAACTGTAATTTTCTGATTTTTTTTTTAGAGAAAATGCATATAATCATTAATTTAAGTGAATGTTGGCTATTCTACTCCTTCCTTACAATTAAATAAACCTTATATCTAATTTTCTTAACCTAAAATTTCAGTGCTTTTGACCTCTTTACAAATT
>SEYY01000267.1:230000-240000 GCA_009176605.1 Armadillidium nasatum
TATATATATATATATATATATATATATATATATATATATATATATATATATATATATATATATATATATATATATATATTACACTTTCCCTTTAAACATTTCCGTATATCCCACTCCTCACGGATCGCTGGGTACCTGGAGTAAAGTACCCCGTCGGTAAATGATAGTATGTCATGCATTTATTATACATTTGTAATATAAAGATACCGGCTTACTAGTAAAAGTGAATAATTGCTCTTTGGCATTTTGAATAATAATGAATATAAATAATAATGAATTTATTAAATTTACTGTAACATTATATATATATATATATATATATAATATATATATATATATATATATATATATATTTATATATATATATATATATATATATATATATATATATATATATATATATTATTTCGTTGTTTGACGAATGTATTTGTAATAAAAAAAATTACCCTTTGATCTTGGTCTTGTATTCTCATATTCATATATTTTTTAACACTTTTTTAAATATGTTTTTCCACACACACACTTTTATACTGTGACATTCATATAACGGCTTGAAATCAACCTGAGTAATAATAATAATAATAATAATAATAATAATAATAATAATAATAGCAGCCATAGCAGTAGTAGTACTGCTTGCAAATTTCTTTTTATACCAGTAAGCTGAACAGTGTAGCAGGGCTTTAATATAAATATATATATATATATATATATATAATATATATATATATATATATATATATATATATATATATATATATATATATATATATATATATATATATATATATATATATATATATATATATATATTAGGGATGGAGTGAAGTATCGGTATCGGTATCGGTATCGGTATCTTTAGTATCGGTATCGGTATCTTTATCGGCCTTTTCAGTATCGGTATCGGTATCGGCAAAAAATTTGTATAGGAGTAAAAGTATCGGTATCGGTATCGGTAGTAGTATCGGCATATTTTTAGGTATCGGTATCGGGTATCGGCTTCGGGGAATTTTTAGGTATCGGTATCGGTAAAAATTTTGGTATCGCTCCATCCCTAATATATATATATATATATATATATATATATATATATATATATATATATATATATATATATATATATATATATATATATATATATATATATATATATATATATATATATATATATTGGTTGTATGGGCATTTAATACGGTGTTGGGAGAAAAATATATCCCCTCGAAGTGTTTTATATTTATCTTAATATAATCTTGTGCGTTTCTTTAGAGTTTATACGAGCAGTGTGTCATTGTTCCTCTTGTGATCTCTAAACTCTCCCATCCCCAAGAAATAAAAAAGGTAAAATTAAATACTTTATCTATTTTTGATTATTTCATAATGAGCGATTATAATTATTAGTTTATTGATAATGAAGCGATATCGTAAGAAGAGAAGAACACCCTGTTGATATATATATATATATATATATATATATATATATATATATATATATATATATATATATATATATATATATATATATATATATATATATATATATATATATATATATATATATATATATATATATATGCCCCTCACAGATGCTTCTTCAAGGAGCAAAATTTGATGATACAAAATACTATAAAAGAAATGTTGCGAACCTCTCTGCGTCATTTGACATAATACAGTACGAATTCGGAGGCGTACGTACGTACAAATGTCCATTTTGTCCTTACGAAAGTCGGCATAACGAACATAATGTTAAGAAGCACATAGGTTACAAACATACCGGTGAAAAACCGTTCACTTGTTCAATATGTTCGAAAAGTTTTACTGAGAAGAGCAATCTGAAGACACATATTCGTGTTCATACAGGAGAAAAGCCATTCCAGTGTCAGATTTGTTCCAATAAGTTTAGTCAGAAGGGCACTTTAAAATCTCACATGAACGTTCATAAAAATGTTTTGCAAAGTCCTTTATCTACGGTTCAAAGAGAGTTTTAAACACTTATTATTTTGCTTCATACTGTTGTACTTAATTATTTATAGTTTTTATATTTTCAAATTAGAACATCACAAATGTAAATGGGAAAGAGTGTATTGTAAACGGTCCAAATCTCTTTAAGTATAGGATGCTTATTTTCCAAGGATACTAAGAAAAATATATATATATATATATATATATATATATATATATATATATATATATATATATATATATATATATATATATATATAATATATATATATATATATATATATATATATATATATATATTATATAGTTCTTCGCTCGGTTCTAGAAGCTGGGAACCCTTTAACCGGTTTTTCCCTCTTCCCAAGTGCAATTGCAGGAATTTTTTTCCTGCAGTTGACACCACCCTACAGCATGCGGGGATATGGTGTATGTATATATATATATATATATATATATATATATATATATATATATATATATATATATATATATATATATATATATATATATATATATATATATATATATATATATATATATATATAAAATAACTATTATATATTCTCAGTATTTGAATGAATTATATAATTTTGAGAAAAAATATATTTTATTTACCCATATATATATATATATATATATATATATATATATATATATATATATATATATATATATATATATATATATATATATATATATATATATATATATATATATATATATATATATAACTAATAAAAGCACCAGAGCTCTGAACATGGTTTAATCTCAAATACAAACGTTTCGGGAAACCAGTATTCCCACCTTTCATAGTTGTGAAGAATATAATGAGCATGAATATAAATAATGTATTAATGTGATTATAATTCAAAAAGGAAGTCTATAAATGAAATAAACAAAGTTAACATTTGCTATGCATAAAGGTTTCTAATTTGAGTTTTCCCAAAATATTGTTAAATATACAAATGCTGGAAGTTCTAATGCAATAGTGACTGTATTTAATGATGAAATAAGAAGGGTTGTAATAAAAAATAATTCTAAAAGACTTTTTGGCGGTTGGTTGGTTTGTGTTAGGATTTTGAAATTTGAATATACAGGATCATGCGCATCCGGTGTTCTCAGATGTTGAAGTAGAAAGGATTGGTATTCTGTTCCCTTTGATCGAAGAAATTCCCAAATGCTCACAACACCGAACAAAAACAGAAATCCTTGACCAGTTTTTTATGGTTTGAAATATTTTTGATGTAGTTAGATGTTAAAATTATGTTAATTTTGCTTTGTGGAAAAGTATTGTTAAAATATTTGAAAGTTCGTTTTTTAATTTATAAAAAAAAAATTCAAAATAAGGGAATTTAATTTTTTTTTTTTTTAAAATTTTATAAATTTAAAAATTTTTATTTTTTTTTTTTATATATATTATATATATATATATATATATATATATATATATATATATATATATATATATATATATATATATATATATATATATATATATATATATATATATATATATATATATATATATATATATATATATATATATATATATTAGGGATGGAGCGATACCAAAATTTTTACCGATACCGATACCGATACCTAAAAATTACCCGATACCGATACCTAAAAATATGCCGATACTACTACCGATACTGATACCGATACCGATGCTTTACTCTTATCCAAAAATTTTGCCGATACCGATACTGAAAAGGTCGATACCGATACCGATACAGTATCGGAAAATATGCCGATACTTGCCGATACCGATACCGATACTTCACTCCATCCCTAATATATATATATATATATATATATATATATATATATATATATATATATATATATATATATATATATATATATATATATATATATATATATATATTATATATATATATATGTGTGTGTGTGTGTGTGTGTGTGTGGATGTGTATGCGGGATTTAGCTTAAGGGCTGGCAAAGGTTGAGTGATTTATGTCCTTGCTCACACTGATCACTATGGTCACTAGACGGTGTGGGTTGGATAAACTCCAGATTTTTTTTTCCTTTTCAAAGACTAATAAAATAGCATAGAATAAAAAAATTATTTGCTAACTCTATTAGGATCATTACTTTCATTTTAAGCACTATCAAATAACCATAGACAGTTGAAAATTTTTGAAAGAAATGAAGACAGGAAGGAGTTTCACTGACATTTATATTCAAGAATATTTCTAGTATATTCTTAAAACATTAAGAATAAAATTCTAGAATGTGCGAATTGTGAGGAAAAGAACGATGACAATAAGAAGAGGAACAAACGCACATATACCTTGAAAAACATACAAGCGACGTCAATTTTAAATGCGTTAGTTATTATTAATTACTAACTATTTTAATACTACAGTTAATTTTCGGTACAAATTACTAATTAGTATTAAATTTTATTACTTAAAATATTTACTTTTTATTTTCATATTCCTTTACATCATTATCTATCGAAAATAAACTCTTAAAAACGCTGTCTGGTAAACGTATGAGGTCCATTTTTTATTTCGTCAAGATTTAGGGGGTGAGGCAAGTGTCCCCCCTGAGTACGCCATATATATATATATATATATATATATATATATATATATATATATATATATATATATATATATATATATATATATATATATATATATATATATATATATATATATATATATATATATAATGACTTTCACAGATGCTTCTTCGTGGAGCAAATATTGATCCTACAAAATTCAATGAAAGAATGATTGAAAACCTTTCTGAATCATTTGACGTAATTCAATATGAATCAGGAGGTGTACGAACTTACAGATGTCCATTCTGTCCATACAAAACCCAACATCACGAAAGTGATATTAAGAAACATATGAAATACAAACATACTGGAGAAAAGCCCTTTACATGTCCAAGTTGTCCGAAGCGTTTTACTGAGAAGAGCAATCTGAAGACACATATTCGTGTTCATACAGGAGAAAAGCCATTCCAGTGTCAGATTTGTTCCAATAAGTTTAGTCAGAAGGGCACTTTAAAATCTCACATGAACGTTCATAAAAATGTTTTGCAAAGTCCTTTATCTACGGTTCAAAGAGAGTTTTAAACACTTATTTTTTTGTTTTATACTGTTGTACTTAATTATTTATAGTTTCTATATTTTCACATTCGGACGTCAAAAATGTAATATGACAAAGAGTAAGTTTTAAACGGTCTAAATCATTTTAAAGTTAGAAAGTATAGGATGTTTATTTTCCAAGGATGCTAAGAAAGAATATATATATATATATATATATATATATATATATAATATATATATATATATATATATATATATATATATATATATATATATATATATATATATATATATATATATATATATATATATATATATATATATATATAAATTTTAAAAAAAAAAAAAAAAAAAATATATATATATTTTTACATATATATATATATATATATATATATATATATATATATATATATATATATATATATATATATATATATATATATATATATATATATATATATATATATATATATATATATATATATATATATATATATATATATATATCCCTAATAAAAGCACCAGAGCTATGAACATGATTTAATCTCAAATGCAAACGTTTCGGGAAACCAGTATTCCCCTCTCCAGTTGTGAAGAATTTAAAGAGCATGAATATAAATATTGTATTAATGTAATTATAATTAAACGAAGAAGTCTGTAAATGAAATAAATAAACTAAACATTTCCGTGAAAGGAGGTTCCGAATTATAGTTTTCCCAAACTATCCTTAAATAATTAAATGCTGTGAGTTACAATGCAATAGTGTCTGTATGTATTTAGAGATGTATTAAGAAGGGTTTAAATAAAAAAATGCTTATATAAAGAGTAAATCTGTTTGTTGGTGGGTTTGTTTGTTCTGGGATTTTGAAATTTGAATTTACAGGCTCATGCGTATCTTATACGTTATCATATGTTTAAGTAGGGAGGGTTGGTAATTCTGTCAACCTTTCCCTGAAGAAAATCAAAAATGCTCGCAAAACTGAACATAAACAAATGATTGACCTGTTTTTATGGTTTAAAAGGTTTTTGATGTACTTAGATGTTAAAATTTGCCTAATTTTCCTTTGTGGGAAAGTGTTAAAATTGTTGAAGGTTTAATATATGTTAAAAGCTAATTTTGCTTTGTGGAAAGTGTTAAAAATTGTTGAAGGTATTATATATATATATATATATATATATATATATATATATATATATATATATATATATATATATATATATATATATATATATATATATAATATATATATATATATATATATATATATATATATATATATATATATGGTAAAGGTGTAGATTGTTTCTGACTTTCGATTGTCCGAAAATATCGATAATCGAAAATATCAGAGAGGCCTAACTTAAATAAACAAGAACTTTGCCGAGAATTAGAGGTCTACGGCCCTATTACACTAGACATACACACATTATTATTATTTGCGGATGCGGATGTCGAATTTTGGAGAAGTGCGGATACGGATGTTGAATTTTCGAAAGTGCGGATGCGGATGCGGATGCGGATGTTGAATTTTCGAAAAGTGCGGATGCGGATGTTAATTTTGATGAGCGATGCGGATGCGGATGTTAATTTTGATGAGGATGCGGATGCGGATGCGGATGTTAATATTAATATGCGATTTTATGCCATCATATTATATTATATATATATATATATATATATATATATATATATATATATATATATATATATATATATATATATATATATATATATATATATATATATATATATATATATATATATATATATATATATATATATATATATATATATATATATATTTCATTATCACCTTTCCCACTTTCGTGGGGTGGTGCCCGCCACAATTCCCTTACAACCATAACCCCTTCCAACCCCTTTCACCACCGCCCTTAATCTCTCTCTGTCTCTACAAATCTTCTACCCTCTTCTAAACTCAAATTCCTTCCATCAAAATCTCTCTCACTCCATCCATCCATCTCCACTTCGGCCTATCCCCTATCCCTACCTTTATCCACATGGAATCTAAGTACCTTGCCCACCATTCTCTCTCATTCATTCTTCACATATGTCCAAACCATTTTAGCACATCCTCCTCCTCCTCTCTATCAATTACACCCTTCTTCCATTTATTTACACATCTCCCTTATTCTTTCATTTCTAATCCTATCAATCCTTCTCAATTTATATATCGCTCTCAAATCTTTCATCTCATAGACATTGAAACTTTTTCTCGACCGAGCACTTATCATCTATGTTTCACACCCATACAATACAGAAGGTGAACACACACATTCAAACATTCTTATCTTTATTTCTTTCGAAATTTTTCCTTTCTTCCATACTTTTCTTAGGCCCCCCTATACTTTCATTCCTTCTACCACTCTGTTCTTTAATTTCTTTTTCCGTCCCACCCTTACCTTCCACCCAACATTACTAGATATTTGAATTCATTCACCTCCTTAAGTTTCCATTCTCACTCTTCTACAAACCAATTCCTCCCTCCACATTTCCTCATCCCCACCTCCAATCCTCATAACTTTATTCTTCGCTGGATTGAATTTCAATCTCGTGTTTGCACATTTCCCTTGAAACTCTCTCACAAGTATTCTCATCTTTTCTCCAGATTCTGCCACCAACACATGCCGCATCATCTGCAAAAAGTAAAACATTCACTTCATATTCACCCTCCATATTTCTCAACGTAATACTCTTCCCTTCTCTCTCCATTTTTCTAAGTAAACCATTCATCAATAGATTAAATAACATGGATATTACACACCCCTGTCTCAATCCCACTCCTATGCTAAACCAATCCGATAGTTCTCTCTTTACACCTCACTCTTGATCCACAATTCGCATATATATATATATATATATATATATATATATATATATATATATATATATATATATATATATATATATATATATATATATATATATATATATATATATATATATATATATATATATATATATATATATTAGTGATGGATCGGATGTCATATTTTCTAATTTGCGGATGCGGATGCGGATGTCGAATTTTGGAGAAGTGCGGATGCGGATGTTGAATTTTTGAAAGTGCGGATGCGGATGCGGATGTTGAATTTCCGAAAGTGCGGATATGCGGATGTTGAATTTTCTAAAATGCGGATGCGGATGTTGATTTTGGTGCGGATGTTAATTTTTCCAGTACACCTACTATATAATATATATATATATATATATATATATATATATATATATATATATATATATATATATATATATATATATATATATATATATATATATATATATATATATATATATATATATATATATATATAATAATTAATCCTTACAGTATTCTCATGAAGTGATGGAAGAAGAGTTTGCTCAGGAACTACTGAACTCTAACCCAGGATCTTCAATTATCACAAAATTAGACATGAACGGTTATCGTGTGCATTGCTGTCCTTTCTGTACTTATCACAGTAAAAAAGTAAGCAGCGTTAAGACGCATTTGAAGTACAAACACACAGGAGAGAAACCGTTTGTTTGTCCTACATGTCCGAAACGTTTCACCCAAAAAGGAGTTTTACATCGTCATATTCGAGTTCATACAGGAGAGAAACCGTTTGTTTGTCCTACGTGTTCGAAAAGTTTTACCCAAAAAGTAGTTTTACATCGTCATATTCGAGTTCATACAGGAGAGAAGCCTTTCCAATGCAAGATTTGCTTCAAGAAGTTCAGCCACAGGTCCTCCTTGAACGTGCACGTTAAGTGTACTCATGGTAGTATTGTAGTTTAACTTAAGTCATTAATTTTAATTGATTATTCTAATTTGTTTGTTAAAATATATTTGATCTTTTAACGATCGTTTTTCTTGTACATTCCCATAAAAAAAATATTTTCAAAAGATTCTACGATGGAACCAATGGGTTACCATAGGGCCTCATGCAATTTTACCAAATAGGTTCCTATGGCAGAAACAAGGGTTCCTAAAGTATTTTTGTTACCAGAGTTTGCTCAGGGTTCATAAGGAATTTACCATAGGTTTATCTACGACAAACCTTTTATCCCCTATGGAAAAACCTATAGAGAAACCTGAGTAAAATTTAAAATGTATAAACTATTGCCTATTGTGGAAATTTTCACTGCTAGCGCAACCCTTTAGTTTGCCGTTTCGATCTCTCTTGCGAATCCTAAATATAAACAATACCAAATTAGGCAATGGACTTCTCTAAAAAAATCTCTCTCCTCGAATAGGGTAGGAATCCGTGATATATATATATATATATATATATATATATATATATATATATATATATATATATATATATATATATATATATATATATATATATATATATATATATATATATATATATATATATATATAAGGAGAACCCTATTGGGATCGGTAGAATTCCAATAGGTGTAACCTTTGCGTATACGTAAGTCAAACTTTTTTAAAGCCATAAGGTTATTTTCTTAAGACTCATGCCATTACCAATACAATTTTCGACTATATGCCTAAAAAATTACGTGGCCTCCGTAGTTTCCACTGGTGAACATAAGCCCCATAAAACCTACAACAAAACCTATGGACATATTTTTATTGTTTTTATACTACATTGATAAATTTTAACTATATATATATATATATATATATATATATATATATATATATATATATATATATATATATATATATATATATATATATATATATATATATATATATATATATATATATATATATATATATATATATATATATATATATAATATAAACATCGTGCATCGAGATATTTCGGCCATTTTAACGACTAAATTTTCGGAATTTCTCCTACTCTGGTGGAAATTCGTTGGTCTCTGACCTTTACCACACCTTCAAAATCAGTGTATTGGGACATGTTGGTCTTTAATTTGACCAGATTTCCGTGGTGTTTGCCCACCAT
>SEYY01000267.1:245000-247500 GCA_009176605.1 Armadillidium nasatum
TGAGCTTTATATAAAAGTTGCAAGAAAAATTTAGGCCCTGGAAATGTTTTTTTCTGAATATATTCTTGAACATATATTTCTATATGACCAGGGATCTTTATTTCTCTTTTAAACGCAAACTCTTAAGTTCTTCAATCCCTTAAGAACAAAAAAAATATAACTAGATATACTTGAAAAATTTGCAATTTTCTATATTTCGTAGTAAAGGATTTTATGTTACATAAAAATGAAATATTATCAATAGATCAAAGAAAATATTTCAATTATATATATATATATATATATATATATATATATATATATATATTATATATATATATATATATATATATATATATATATATATATATATATATATATATATATATATATATATATATCATGGGTGTACTGGCAAAATTGACCGAGTAATAAACTCAGGTTTATGTGAAATTATCATTTAAAGTTCTTAGTAGTACAAAAAATCAGGAACTAAATAAAATAACGAAGAAAGCTAAAACATTAAAATGTAAAGGAAATATCAAATCCTGATTTTTCATATTACTTAGAGCTTTAAATTGTAATTTCACACAAACTTGGTTTTTGAACTTGGTAAATTTTTCCAGTACACCTACGATATATATATATATATATATATATATATATATATATATATATATATATATATATATATATATATATATATATATATATATATATATATATATATATATATATATATATATAAAAGAAATTAATCCTTACAGTATGCTCATGAAGTGATGGAAGAAGAGTTTGCTCAGGAACTACTGAACTCTAACCCAGGATCCTCAATTATCACAAAATTAGACAGTCACGGTTATCGTGTACATTGCTGTCCTCTCTGTATTTATCACAGTAAAAATGTAGGTCACGTTAAGTCACATTTGAAGTACAAACACACAGGAGAGAAACCGTTTGTTTGTCCTACGTGTTCGAAAAGTTTTACCGAAAAAGGAGATTTACATCGTCATATTCGAGTTCATACAGGGGAGAAGCCTTTTGAATGCAAGATTTGCTTCAAGAAGTTCAACCAGAGTTCCAACTTGAAATTACACTTTACATCTGTTCATGGTAGTGCAACTTAAGTCAATAATTTTGATTGATTATTTAAATTTGTTTGTTAAAATATATTTGATCTTTTAACGATCGTTTTTCTTGAATATTCCCATGAAAACTTTTTTAAAGAGATTCTATGATGAAACCAATAGGGTACTATAGGGCCTAATGCAATTTTCCCCATAGGTTCCTATGACAGCATCAAGTGTACCTATAGTATTTTTATTACCAGGCTTTGCTCAGGGTTCATAAGGAATTTACCATAGATTTATCTAAAGCAAACCTATTATCCTCTATGAAAAAACCTGTAGAGAAACCTGCTTAAAATTTAAAATGTATAAACTATTGCCTATTGTGTAAGTTTCGATCTCTCATGCGAATCCTAAATATAAACAATACCAAATTAGACAGTGGACTTCTCTAGAAAATTCTCTCTCCGCGAATAGGATATGAATCCGTGATATATATATATATATATATATATATATATATATATATATATATATATATATATATATATATATATATATATATATATATATATATATATATATATATATATATATAGACTTTAGACTTTCTAACCACTTTAACCTAACCCTTAATAGTAACCCTTGCCACAGTCTAGATCTAGATCACTCAGCTATCCGTGGACGTAGTGAGATTCTATACTTTGAAGACCTACTGTACAAGTGGCAGATAGAGGATAGTGTTTGTATGTAATTATAGGTTGTATTTGTATGTGTGGCTGTGTTTTTGTAGTGATGTGTGGGTATTGAGATCAGTGTATTAATACACTTTTGCCGTAAACTGTAATTAATTACAGAAGACCTCCTACGAGCGGCGATTTTTTGTGTCCGATCTTGGTTAGTGGGTGGAGCGATCGGAGTCTTCGTTTTACCGAGACTCGAACTACCCGTCCTAAAGCGTGGAAGTTCTCCGCTTTGTCTACTGAAATTCCTACACTTTATCCACTGAGCTAACCGAGATCTCATATATATATATATATATATATATATATATATATATATATATATATATATATATATATATATATATATATATATATATATATATATATATATATATATATATATATATATATATATATATATATATATATATATATATATATATATATATATATAAGGGAGAACCCTATTGGGATCAGTAGAAATCCAATAGGTGTAACCTTGCGTATACGTAAGTCAAACCTTATTAAAGCCATAGATTATTTTCTTAAGAGACTCATTCCATTAACAATACAATTTCGACTATATGCCAAAAAACCTACGTGGCCTACTTAGTTTCCACTGGTGAAAATGAGCCCCATAAAACCTATAACAAAACCTATGGACATTTTTTTATTGGTTATTATACTACATTTTGACAATTTTAATTCTATATATATATATATATATAT
>SEYY01000267.1:255000-260000 GCA_009176605.1 Armadillidium nasatum
TCTTTGACCTGTTTTTATGTTTTAAAATATTTTTGATGTAGTTAGATGTTAATTTTTTTTTTTTTTTTTTTTGGGGGGGGGTTGGGGGAAATTGTTAAAATTGCTAAAGGTTCATTTTTTAATTTTTAAAACAAAAATTCATAATTTTTTTATAAATTTGAAATAAATCTAAAAAGTGATTCCAAAATCTTTTGCCTGTGATATATATATATATATATATATATATATATATATATATATATATATATATATATATATATATATATATATATATATATATATATATATATATATATATATATATATATATATATATTATATATATATATATTTTGCTTTTTATGAGCTTTAAGGGAAAGTTGCAAGAAAAATTTAGGCAGTGGAAATGTTTTTTCTGAATATATTCTTTTACATATTTCTATATGACCAGGGATCTTTATTCTTCTTGGAAACTCGAACTATTAAATTCTTCCATCCTTTAAGAACAAAAAAATATAAGTAGATATACTTGATAAATTATTAAATTTTGTATATTTCGTAGTAAAGGATTTTATGTATAATGAAAATGAAATGTTATCAATAGATCAAAGAAAATATTTTTGAATCGCATATATATATATATATATATATATATATATATATATATATATATATATATATATATATATATATATATATATATATATATATATATATATATATATATATATATATATATATATATATATATATATATATCATTAGTCTACTGGCAAAATTGACCGATTCTTAAACCCAGTTTTATGTGAAATTATCATTTAAAGTTCTTAGCAGTACAAAAAATCAGGAATTAAATAAAATAACCAAGGAAGTAAAAACAGTACAATTTAAAGGAAAATTCAAATTTTGAATTTTCATATTATTTATAGCTTTATATGTGTAATTTCACACTAACTTGGTTTTTGAACTTGGTAAATTTTTCAAGTATATACCTACATTTATATATATATATATATATATATATATATATATATATATATATATATATATATATATATATATATAATATATATATATATATATATATATATATATATATATATATAATTAATATCCTTACAGTATGCTCATGAAGTGATGGAAGAAGAGCTTGCTCAGGAAGTACTGAACTCTAACCCAGAATCCTCAATTATCACAAAATTAGACAGTAACGGTTATCGTGTGCATTGCTGTCCTTTCTGTACTTATCACAGTAAACTTATATGCAGCGTTAAGACGCATTTGAAATACAAACACACAGGAGAGAAGCCGTTTGTTTGTCCTACATGTTCGAAACGTTTCACCCAAAAAGGAGTTTTACATCGTCATATTCGAGTTCATACAGGAGAGAAGCCTTTCCAATGCAAGATTTGCTTCAAGAAGTTCAGCCACAGGTCCTCCTTGAAAATACACGTTAAGTGTGTTCATGGTAGTTCAACTTAAGTCAATAATTTTAATTGATTATTTAAATTTGTTTGTTAATAAATATATTTGATCTTTTAACGATCGTTTTTCTTGTACATTCCCATAAAAATAAATTTTTTCAAAAGATTCTTTGATGAAACCAATGTGTTACCATAGGGCCTCATGCAATTTTACCAAATAGGTTCCTATAACAGAAACAATTGTGCCTATAGTATTTTTGTTACCAGGCTTTGCTCAGGTTTCATAAGGAATTTACCATAGGTCTATCTGCGGCAAATCTTTTATCCCCTATGGAAAAACCTATAGAGAAACCTGCGTAAAATTTAAAATGTATAAACTATTGCCTATTGAGGAAATTTCCTGCAAGCCCAACCCTTGACGGTGCTGTTTCGATCTCTGTTGCGAATTCTAAATATAAACATTACCAAATTAGACAATGGACTTCTCTAGAAAATTCTCTCTCCTCGAATAGGGTATGAATTCGTGATATATATATATATAATATATATATATATATATATATATATATATATATATATATATATATATATATATATATATATATATATATATATATATATATATATATATATATATATATATATATATATATATAGGGAGAACCGTATTGGGATCGGTAGAAATTCCAATAGGTATAACCTTTGCGTATACGTAAGTCAAACTTTATTAAAGCCATAGATTATTTTCTTAAGAGACTCATGCCATTACCAATACAATTTTCGATTATATGCCTAAATACCTACTTGGCCTGCGTAGTTTCCACTGATGAACATACGCCCCATAAAACCTACAACAAAACCTATGGACATTTTTTTATTGGTTATTATACTACATTTTGATAAACTTTAACTATATATATATATATATATATATATATATATATATATATATATATATATATATATATATATATATATATATATATATATATATATATATATATATATATATATCCTCCGGTGGGCAAAGGCGAAGAGGCCTACCAAATTTCACTGGAGTCGGAAAAATTTTATCATGATCGAAGAAGGCCAACATGTCCAGTTACACGGCGTTTGAAAGTATACAAGTCAAAGGAAGTTGGGAAAAGAGATATAGGAAGTGTTTTCCAGACTTTACCAGTAGAGTATATTTTAAGATTGAGCATAGCGGTTAAGTCTGAGGTCAGAGAGTTGAACAGAGAAAGGATGAGGCTGTGTAGAAACCAAAACAAAAGTCCCTTACCTGTTTTCATGGTTTAAAATATTTTTTTTATGTAGTTTAACGTTAAAATATTGTTCATTTTACTTTGTGGAAAAGTGTTTTTAAAATTATTGAAGGCTCGTTTTTTAATATTTAAAACAAAAATTCATAAATTTTTTTTTAAATTTTTAAAAAATCTTAAAACTAATTCCAAAATCTTTTTCCTGTCATATATATATATATATATATATATATATATATATATATATATATATATATATATATATATATATATATATATATATATATATATATATTAGTTATTATTATTATTATTATTTCTACTTATGAGCTTTAAGGAAAAGTTACAAGAAAAATTTCAGAAAGAAAGAGTTTTATTCTGAATATTTTCTTGGACATATCTCTATGTGACCAGGGATCTTTATTCCTCTTGGAAACTCGAACTCTTAAATTCTTCCAATCCCTTAAGAACAAAAAAATATAAGTAGATATAATTGATAAATTATTCAATTTTCAATATTTCTTAGTAAAGGATTTAATGTTTAATGAAAATGAAATGTTATCAAGAGATCAAAGAAAATATTTGAATCGTATAATAAATTAATATATATATATATATATATATATATATATATATATATATATATATATATATATATATATATATTATATATATAATATATATATATATATATATATATATATATATATCATGGATGTACTGGCAAAATTGACCGAGTTCTTAGCAGTACAAAAAATCAGGAATTAAATAAAATAACTAAGAAAGTAAAAACATTACAATGTAAAGTAAATATTAAATCCTGATTTTTCATATTACTTAGAGCTTTAAATTGTAATTTCACACAAACTTAGTTTTTTGAACTCGGTAAATTTTTCCAGTATACCTACGTTATATATATATATATATATATATATATATATATATATATATATATATATATATATATATATATATATATATATATATATATATATATATATATATATATATATATATATAATCCTTACAGTATGTTCATGAAGTGACGGAAGAAGAGTTTGCTCAGGAACTACTGAACTCTAACCCAGAATCCTCAATTATCACAAAATTAGATAGTCACGGTTATCGTGTGCATTGCTGTCCTTTCTGTACTTATCACAGTAAACTTGTAAGCAGCGTTAAGAAGCATTTGAAGTACAAACACACAGGAGAAAAAACGTTTGTTTGTCATACATGTTCGAAAAGTTTTACCCAAAAAGGTGATTTAAATCGTCATATTCGAGTTCATACAAGAGAGAAACCGTTTGTTTGTCCTACGTGTTCGAAAAGTTTTGCCCAAAAAGGAGATTTACATCGTCATATTCGTGTTCATACAGGAGAGAAGCCTTTCCAATGCATGATTTGCTTCAAGAAGTTCAACCAGAGTTTCAACTTGAAATTGCACTTTACATCTGTTCATGGTAGTTCAACTTAAGTCAATAATTTCAATTAACTATTCTAATTTGTTTGTTAAATTATATTAGATCTTTTAACAATCGTTTTTATTGTACCTTTCCATAAATTTTTTTTTCATAAGGTTCTATGATAAAATCAATGGGTTACCATTAGGCCTCTTGCAATTTTACTTATAGGTTCCTTTGACAAAACCAAGGGTTCCGATACTACTTTGTTACCAGTTTTTCGTCAGAGCGAATCAGGATTTACCATAGGTTTATCTACAGCAAACCATTTATCCTCTATGGAAAAACCTATAGAGAAACCTGCGTAAAATTTAAAGAGTGGAAATTTTCCCTGCTAGCGCAACGTTAATGTATTCAATTTATATGTACAGTTTAACCGTCAACTATATATAACATTTGATTAAATAGGAAATTTAAATTATATTACTTACCTTGTATTTGTCAGAAATGCAGTCGGCCGAGCCATTCCTTGAGTTTGAAATTTACTCTTGAGCTCGCCGGACTGGATTCGAACTACTGACCATCTGATTCACTTGTCATCGCTTAACTCACGGGTTCACAGTCTTCTACGCTTTCGATTTAAAAATTTCAAATTTACGAAACTTTTACAAACGTATTTTTGTTTTTTATTTATAACTTTTATATATATATATATATATATATATATATATATATATATATATATATATATATATATATATATATATATATATATATATATATATATATATATGTGTTAAAAAAAAAAAAAAAAAATATATATATATATATATATATATATATATATATATATATATATATATATATATATATATATATATATATATATATATATATATATATATATATATATATATATATATAATACAAAATTG
>SEYY01000267.1:265000-277500 GCA_009176605.1 Armadillidium nasatum
TTTAATTGTTTATACATAATAATAAACGTTATTATTATACGTAAACATTTCCAGGGTTGTAATAGGCTTAGCAAGCCGACAACCATAATTCACCTGCTCAAGAAACTCGAGTCTTTCCTCAGAACCCTAACCAACCTTTGAATCAACAATCACTTTGGAAGTGTTTCGTCCAAGACGGCTGACAAGTGCGTGAGATTACAGGGTTCTGATGTGGTGAAAAATAAGTCAATAAATAAATAAATAAAAAATTGAATAAAGAAGTCTATAAATGAAAAAAACATAGTTGAACATTTCTTCTGGAAGTTCTAATTGCAATAATGTATGTGTTTAGTGATGATTTGAGGGTTTAAATGAAAAATGATTCCAGAAAGAGTCAATCCACTTGTTGGTTGGTTGGTTTGTGCAGGGATTTTGAAATCTGAATGTACAGGATCATGCGCATCCTGCTTATTATCTAATGTTTAAGTTGGTGGGGAGGGGGGGTTGGTAATTCTGTCCCCTTTGCTTAAAGAAATTCCCAAATGCTGACAAGACCGTACCAAAACAAAAATTTCTTACCTGTTTTTATGATTTAAAATATTATTGATGTAATTAGATATTGAAATGTAGTTAATTTTACTCTGTGAAAAAGTGTTATTAAAATTGTTGAAGACTGGTTTTTTAATTTTTAAAACAAAAATTCATAATTTTATTTGATAAATTTTTGTAAAATCTTAAAACTGATTCCAAAATCTTTTGCCTTCATATATATATATATATATATATATATATATATATATATATATATATATATATATATATATATATATATATATATATATATATATATATATATATATATATATATATATATATATATATATATATATATATATATATATATATATATATATATATATATATATATATATATATATATATATATATATTAGTTATTATTATTTTGCTATTTATGATCTTTAAGGAAAAGTTGCAAGAAAAATTTAGGCCCTGGAATGTTTTTTTTTTAATATATTCTTGGACATATTTCTATATCACCAAGGGGTCATTATTCCTCTTGGAAACTCAAACTTTTAAATTCTTCCACCCCTTCAAAACATAAATATAAGTAGATATACTTGATAAATTATTCAATTTTCTATTTCGTAGTAAAGGATTTTATGTTTAATAAAAATGAAATGTTATTAATAGATCGAAGAAAATATTTCAATTGTGTATATATATATATATATATATATATATATATATATATATATATATATATATATATATATATATATATATATATATATATATATATATATATATATATATATATATATATATATATATATATATATATATATATCTTTGGTGTACTGACAAAATTGACCGTCCTAAACCCAGGTTTATGTGAAATTATCATTTAAAGTTCTTAGTAGTACTAAAAATCAGGAATTAAATAAAATAAATAAGAAAATAAAATGATTACAATGTAAAAAACATTGTAATATAAAGGAAATATCAAATCTTGAATTTTCATATTACTTAGAGCTTTAAATTGTAATTTCACACAAACTTGGTTTTTGAATTTGGTTAATTTTTCCAGTACACCTACGATATATATATATATATATATATATATATATATATATATATATATATATATATATATATATATATATATATATATATATATATATATATATATATATATATATATATAAATAAATTAATTCTTACAGTATGCACATGAAGTGATGGAAGAAGAGTTTGCTCAGGAACTACTGAACTCTAACCCAGGATCCTCAATTATCACAAAATTAGACAGTAACGGTTATCGTGTACATTGCTGTCCTTTCTGTATTTATCACAGTAAAAATGCAGGCCACGTTAAGTCACATTTGAAGTCCAAACACACAGGAGAGAAACCGTTTGTTTGTCCTACATGCTCGAAAAGTTTTACCGATAAAGGAGCTTTGCATCGTCATATTCGTGTTCATACAGGAGAAAAGCCTTTCCAATGCATGATTTGCTTCAAGAAGTTCAGCCGGAGTTACAACTTGAAATTGCACTTTACGTCTGTTCATGGTAGTTCCTTAAGTCAATAATTTCAATTAATTATTTTAATTTGTTTGTTACATTATATTAATTCTTTTAACGATCGTTTTTCTTGTACCTTCCCAAAAAAATTTTTTCAAAAAGTTCTATGATAAAACCAATGGGTTACCATAGGGCCCGATGAAATTTTACCTATAGGTTCCTATGACAGAACCAAGGGCTCTTATACTACTTTTGTTTTCAGGTTTTGCTCATTGCCCATGAGGATTTACCATTGGTTCATCTACAGCAAAGCTTTTATCCCCTATGGTAAAACCTATAAAGAAACCTTCCTAAAATTTAAAATGTATAAACTATTGGCTATTGTTGAAATTTGTTGATATATATATATATATATATATATAATATATATATATATATATATATATATATATATATATATATATATATATATATATATATATATATATATATATATATATATATATATATATATATATATATATAATATGGAGTCCCCAATTGGGAAGCGATAGAAATTTCCAATAGGTGTATCCCCTGTGCATACGTATGTCAAACTTTATTAAAGCCATATTTTATTTTCGTATGAGACTCATGACATTACCAATAAGATTTTCTATTATATGCTGAAAAACCTATGTGGCCTACGTAGTTCAAATTGGTGAATAGAAGCCTATAAAACCTAAAATAAAACCTATTGGCTTTTTTATATTGGTTATTATATTACATTTTTAATTTTATAGTATATATATATATATATATATATATATATATATATATATATATATATATATATATATATATATATATATATATATATATAATATATATATATATATATATATATATATATATAAACGTCGTGTATCGGGACATTTCGGCCAATATTATTATAACGATTAGATTTCCGGAATTTCCTCTACTGGAAATTGGTGGGTCTCTGGACTTTGCCACACCTTCACACGCCATGTATCGCGTCATGTTGGCCTTTAATTAGAAAATGTTCCCTGTCCTTTTCCCACCAAATGTGATATATATATATATATATATATATATATATATATATATATATATATATATATATATATATATAATATATATATATATATATATTATATATATATATATATATATATATATATAATAGCACCATTTTCTGCACATGATTTAATCTCAAATGCAAAAGTTTCCGGAAATCCGTATTTCCCACTTTCAAAGTTGTGACGAATATAAAGAACATGAATATAAATAATGTATTAATGTAATTATAATTCAACAGGTGTAGTCCATTGGTAGAGTGTAAAATTATTGCTTATGAAGTATATGGTTCGAAACTCAGTTTGTTTCATTGTTTATACATAATAATTAACATTATTATTATACAAAATAATAAACATTTGCAGGGTTGTCATAGGCTTAGCAAGCCGACAACCGTCATTCACCTGCTCAAGAAACTCGAGTCTTGCTTCGGAGCCCTAACCAACCTTTGAATCAACAGCCACTGTGGAAGTGTTTCGTCCAAGACGACTGACAAGTGCATGCACTTACAGGAGTCTGATGTGGTGAAAAAAATAAAATATATAAATAATTGAACGAAGTAGTCTATAAATGAAATAAACATAGTTGAACATTTACCATGCATAGATGTTACTAATTACAGTTTTTCTAATATATTGTTAAATATATAAATGCTGGAAGTTCTAATTGCAATAGTGTCTGTGTTTAGTGATGATTTAAGTGTTTGAATGAAAAATGATGCCATAAAGAGTAAATCTGTTTGTTGGTTTGTGTTGGGATTTTGAAATTTTTAAGAACAGGATCATGCGTCTCCTGCGTGTTATCTGATGTTTAAGTGAGTGGGGGGGTGGATTGGTAATTCTGTCTCTTTTGCTTGAAGTTATTCCCAAATGCTGACAAGACCGAACCAAAACAAAAATTCTTTACCTGTTTTTATGGTTTAAAATATTTTTTATGTAGTTAGACGTTAAAATGTGGTTAATTTTATTTTTTGGAAAAGTGTTGTTAAAATTGTTGAAAGCTCGTTTTTTAAGTTTTAAAACAAAAATTCATTTTTTTTTTTTTTTTTTTTTTTTTGATAAATTTTAAAAAAATCTAAAAAAAAAAAAAAAAAAAAAAAAAATTATATTATATATATATATATATATATATATATATTATATATATATATATATATATATATATATATATATATATATATATATATATATATATATATATATATATATATATATATATATATATATATATATATATATATATATATATATATATTAGTGATGGATCGGATGTCATATTTTCCAATTTGCGGATGCGGATGCGGATACGGATGTTGAATTTTTGGAGAAGTGCGGATGCGGATGCGGATGCGGATTTTGAATTTTCGAAAGTGCGGATGCGGATGTTAATTTTTGCGGATGCGGATGTTGAATTTTCGAAAGATGCGGATGCGGATTTTGAATTTTCGAAAAGTTCGGATGCGGATGCGGATGCGGATGTTTAATTTTGATGAGGATGCGGATGCGGATGCGGATATATATATATATATATATATATATATATATATATATATATATATATATATATATATATATATATATATATATATATATATATATATATATATATATATATATATTTCACTATCACCTTTCCCACTTTCGTGAGGTGGTGCCCGCCACAATTCCCTTACAAACATATCTATTCTTACCTTTCAACGCTTTCACCACCTCCCTCCATCTCTGTCTCCACAAATCTTCTACCCTCGTCTAAACTCAAATTCCTTCCATCAAAATCACTCTCACTCCATCCATCCATCTCCACTTCGGCCTTCCCCTCCCCCTACCCTTCCCCTATCTACATCGGATCTACGTACCTTGCCAACCATTCTGTTCTCTTTCATTCTTCACATATGTCCAAACCATTTTAGTACATCCTCCTCCTCTCTATCAATTACACCCTTCTTCCATTTACACATCTCCCTTATTCTTTCATTTCTAATCCTATCAATCCTTCTCAATTTATATATCGCTCTCAAATCTTTCATCTCAAAGACATTGAAACTTTTTCTCGACCGAGCACTTATCGTCTATGTTTCACACACATACAATACAGAAGGTGAACACATACATTCAAACATTCTTATCTTTATTTTTTTCGAAATTTTTCCTTTCTTCCATACTTTTCTTAGGCCCCCCAATACTTTCATTCCTTCTACCACTCTGTTCTTTATTCCTTTTTCCGTCCCACCCTTACCTTCCACCCAACATTACTAGATATTTGAATTCATTCACCTCCTCAAGTTTCCATTCTCACACTTCTACAAACCAATTCCTCCCTCCACATTTCCTCATCCCCACCTCCAATCCTCATAAGCTTTATTCTTCGCTGGATTGAATTTCAATCTCTTGTTTGCACATTTCCCTTCAAACTCTCTCACAAGTATTCTCATCTTTTCTCCAGATTCTGCCACCAACACATGCCGCATCATCTGCAAAAAGTAAAACATTCACTTCACATTCACCCTCCATATTTCTCAACGTAATACTCTTCCCTTCTCTCTCCATTTTTCTAAGTAAACCATTCATCAATAGATTAAATAACATGGAGATATTACAAACCCCTGTCTCAATCCCACTCCTATGCTAAACCAATCCGATAGTTCTCTCTTCACCCTCACTCTTGATCTACAATTCGCATATAAATATATATATATATATATATATATATATATATATATATATATATATATATATATATATATATATATATATATATATATATATATATATATATATATATATATATATATAGTGATGGATCGGATGTCATATTTTCTAATTTGCGGATGCGGATGCGGATGTCGAATTTTGGAGAATGCGGATGCGGATGTTGAAATTTTGAAAGTGAGGATGCGGATGCGGATGCGGATGTTGAATTTCCGAAAGTGCGGATGCGGATGCGGATGCGGATGTTGAATTTTCGAAAATGCGGATGCGGATGCGGATGCGGATGCGGATGTTGATTTTTGTGCGGATGTTCCGCATCCGCGCATGCGGATGCGGATGCCATCACTAATATATATATATATATATATATATATATATATATATATATATATATAATATATAATATATATATATATATATATATATATATATTATATATATATATATTAATATATATATATATTATTATTATTATTATTATTTTATTTTTTATTTATGAGTTTGTTTATGAGAGTTGCCAAAAAAAAAATAGTTGTGGGAAGTGTTTTTCTGAATATATTGGACATATTTCTATATAACCTGGGGTTATTATTCCTCTTGGAAACTCGAACTTTTAAATTCTTCTATCCCTTAAGAACAGAAAAATATAAGTAGATATACCTGATAAATTATTAAATTTTCCATATTTGTTAGCAAAGGATTTTATGTTTAATGAAACTGAAATGTTATCAATAGATCAAAGAAAATATTTGAATCGTATATATATATATATATATATATATATATATATATATATATATATATATATATATATATATATATATATATATATATATATATATATATATATATATATATATATAATATATATATATATATATATATCGTGGATGAACTGGAAAAATTGACCGAGTCCAAAAACCAAGGTTTATGTGAAAATTACATTTAAAGTTCTTAAGTAGTACGAGAAAAATCAGGAAATTAAATAAAATAACCAAGAAAGTAAAAACATTACAATGTATGAAGTAAATATTAAATCCTGATTTTTCATATTACTTCGAACTTTAAATTGTAATTTCACACAAACTTGGTTTTTTGAACTTGGTCAATTTTTCCAGAACACCCACTATATATATATATATATATATATATATATATATATATATATATATATATTATATATATATATATATATATATATATATATATATATATATATATATATATATATATATATATATATATAATAATAAATTAATTCTTACAGTATGCTCATGAAATGATGGAAGAAGAGTTTGCTCAGGAACTACTGAACTATACCCCAGGATCCTCAATTATCACAAAATTAGACAGTCACGGTTATCGTGTGCATTGCTGTCCTTTCTGTACTTATCATAGTAAAAATGTAGGCAACGTTAAGACTCATTTGAAGTACAAACACACAGGAGAGAAACCGTTTGTTTGTCCTACGTGTTCGAAAAGTTTTGCCCAAAAAGGAGATTTACATCGTCATATTCGAGTTCATACAGGAGAAAAGCCTTTCCAATGCAAGATTTGCTTCAAGAAGTTCAACCAGAGTTCTCACTTGAAATTGCACTTTACAGCTGTTCATGGTAGTTCAACTTAGTCAATAATTTCAATTAATTATTCTAACTTGTTTGTAAAATTATATTAGATCTTTTAACGATCGTTTTCTTGTACCTTCCTATAAAATAATTTTTTAAAAAGGTTCTATGATAAAACTAATGGGTTACCATAGCGCCCCAAGCAATTTTACCCGTAGGTCCCTATGACAGAACCAAGAGTGCCTATACTACTTTTGTTACAGAACCAAGGGTGCCTATACTACTTTTGTTACCAGGTTTTGATCAGGGCCCATAAAGATTTACCGTAGGTTTATCTACAGCCAACCTTTTATCCCCTATGGAAAAACCTAAAAAGAAACCTGCGTAAAATTTAAAATGTATAAAATATTGCCTATTGTGAAAATTTTCCCAGCTAGCGCCACCCTTATGTATACAATTTAAATCCACAGTTTAACCGTCATCTTTACATCATATATGACTGAATAGGAAATTTATATTATATTATATAGCTTGTATTGGTCAGAAATGCAGTCGGCCGAGCCATTTATTGAGTTTAAAATTTACTCGAGCTCGCCGGACTGGATTCGAACTACTGACCATCTGATTCACTTTTCATCGCTTAACTCACTGGTTCACAGTCATGTACGCTTACGATTTAAAAATTTCAAATTTACGCAACTTTTACAAACGTCCTTTTGTTTATTATTTATTTACTTATATATATATATATATATATATATATATATATATATATATATATATATATATATATATATATATATATATATATATATATATATATATATATATATATATATATATCGGAACATGTTCACCTTTAATTTGACAAGATTTCCGTGGCCTTTGCCCACCAAAGTGATATATATATTATATATAATATATATATATATATATATATAATATATATATATATATATATATATATATATATATATATATATATATATATATATATATATATATATATATATATATATATATATATATAACATAAAAGTACCATGCTCTGAACATGATTTACTCTCAAATACAAATGTTTCCGGAAACCAGTATTTCCCACTTTCAAAGTTGTGAAGAAAATAAAGAACATGAATATAAATAATGTACAAATGTAATTATAATTCAACAGGTTTGGTCCAATGGTACTGTATAGAACTATTGCTTATGAAGTATGGTTCGAAACTCAGTTTGTTTAATTATTTATACATAATAATAAACATTTCCAGGGTTGTAATAGGCTTAGCAAGCCGACAACCGTCATTCACCTGCTCAAGAAACTCAAGTCTTCCCTCGGAATCCTAACCAACCTTTGAATCAACAGCCACTGTGGAAATGTTTCGTCAAAGAAGGCTGACAAGTACGTGCACTTACAGGAGTCTGATATGGTGAAGAAAAAATAAATAAATAATTGAATAAAGATGTATATAAATGAAATAAACATAGTGGAACATTTACTATGAGTAGATGTTACTAATTACAGTTTTCCCAAAATAATGTTAAATATATAAATCCTGGAAGTTCTAATTGCAATAGTGTCTGTGTTTAGTGATTACTTAAGGGCTTAAATAAAAATTGATTCCATAAAAAGTAAATTTTTTTGTTAGTTGGTTGGTTGGTTTGTGTTGGGATTTTGAAATCTGAATGTACAGGATCATGCGTATCTGCGTATCCTGCCTGTTATCTAATGTTTAATTGGGGGGAGGGAGTTGGTAATTCTTTCCCCTTTGCTTGAAGAAATTCCCAAATGCTGACAAGACCTAGCCAAAACAAAAATCCTTTTTATGTTTTTATGATTTAAAATACTTTTGATGTAGTTAGACGTTAAAATGTGGTTAATTTTCCTTTGTGGGAAAGTTTTAAAATTGTTGAAGGCTCGATTTTTAATTTTTAATACATAACAAAAAAAAAAAAAAAAAAAAAAAAAAAAATTCATTATTTTCTGAAATATATTTTAAAAAAATCTCAAAACTGATTCCCAAAACTTTTTCTATCATATATATATATATATATATATATATATATATATATATATATATATATATATATATATATATATATATATATATATATATATATATATATATATATATATATATATATATATATATATATATATATATATATATATATATATATATTTATGCTTTGGTATTTATGAGCTTTAAGGCAGAGTTACAATAAAAAATTTAGCCCCTCGAAATGTTTTCCTGTGTATATTCTTGGACAAGTCTCTATATGAACAAGGGGTCATTATCTCTCTTGGGAACTCGAACTCTCAAATTCTCCCACCCTTTAAAACAAAAACTAAAATAAGAAAATAAACTCATGAATTATTGTATTTTCTATATTTCAGAATAAAATATTATCTGTTTAATAAAAATGAAATGTTATCAAAAGATCAAAGAAAGTAAAGATATATATATATATATATATATATATATATATATATATATATATATAATATATATATATATATATATATATATATATATATATATATATATATATATATATATATATATATATATATATATATATATATATATATATATGACTTTCGCAGATGCTTCTTCATGGAGCAAATTTTGATCCTACAAAATTCAATGAAAGAATGATTGAAAACCTTTCTGAATCCTTTGACGTAATTCAGTATGAATCCGGAGGTGTAAGAACTTACAGATGTCCATTCTGCCCTTACAAAAGTCAACATCACGAATGTGATATTAAGAAACATATGAAATATAAACATACTGGAGAAAAGCCCTTTACTTGTCCAAGTTGTCCAAAGCGCTTTACTGAGAAGGGTTCCCTTCATAGACACATTCGTGTTCATACGGGAGAAAAACCATTCCATTGTCAAATTTGTTTTAAGAGGTTTAATCAGAAAAGCAATTTAAAAACTCATATATCTTTAGTTCATAAAGGTATTTTGAAAACTCAGTTATCTACTGTTAATAAAGAGTTTTAAACTCTTGTTGTTTTGATTTCTGTTGTTGTTCATAAGTATTATATATTAATATTATGACGTCAAAAATGTAATATGACAAATAGTAAGTTTTAAACGATCTGAATTCCTTTATAGGAAAAAAAGGAAACTTATTTTGCAAGGATGCAGAAAAAAAAAAAAAAAAAAATTAAAAAAATTAAAAATAAAAAATAATTCAAAAAATTAATAAAGTTTTAAATTTATTTTTCATGTTATTTTTTTGCTGTTGTATACATAATAAATATACGAATATTTTTAGTTCAGAATGAAATGGTAAACTGTTTGTGAAAATGGTAAATTTTTTTTTTACCCATAAATTTTTTCTTTATTATTTAAACTTTGATCTATTTTCTTGACTCAGAAAAACATAAAGTCTCATTCATTTGTTTTATATTATTGAACGTAGTATCTTTATTTACATTATGAGATGAAACAAACTCACTTAATGTAAGTAAATATTCAACGGTTTAAATTCTTTGTGAAAGTAAACTCTTTTAAAAAAAAAAAAAAAAAAAAAAAAGCTAAGTTAATAGTGTTAATTTCTTTTTGAATTAGTGTTTTTCTTTTCATTGTTGTATGAAAAATATTTAATCAATGGCTCGCATATAATTTGATATATGCATAATTAATATACATAATTAATTACTATATATTCTCAGCATGATGAAATAAATTTTTTGCTGAAATGGTATTTTATTTTGCCAATATTTCTTTGTTAATTAAACTTAAATTTATTTTACAAGAATGTAACTTTTACATTAGTTCCTCTAGATTCCAATTATGGAGCTTTATATATATATATATATATATATTATATATATATATATATATATATATATATATATATATATATATATATATATATATATATATATATATATATATATATATATATATATATATATATATATATAAATATATATATATATATATATATATATATATATATATATATATATATATATATATAAATAAAGGCATAGAGCTCGAAACGTTGCTATTAAAACAGTTTTCGAATATTCGATTTAAACCATAAAAATAAGGGTATTTTTACAATATATATATATATATATATATATATATATATATATATATATATATATATATATATATATATATATATATATATATATATATATATATATATATATATATATATATATATATACCCTTCACAGATGCTTCTGCAAGGAGCAAATTTTGACCTTACAAAATTCTATGAAGGAAATGTTGAAAACCTATCTGCGTCATTTGACGTAATACAATATGAATCCGGAGGCGTACGTATTTACAAATGTCCTTTCTGTCCTTACGAAAGTCAACATCACGAATTTAATGTTAAGAAGCACATGAAATACAAACATACTGGAGAAAAGCCTTTTATTTGTCCGAACTGTCCGAAACGTTTTACTGAGAAGAGCACATTGCAAAGACACATTCGTGTTCATACAGGAGAAAAACCATTCCACTGTCAGATTTGTTCCAAGAAATTTAATCAGAGTTCTCACCTTAAAGCTCATATGACAAGTATTCATAGTTAAATAAATTAACTACATTATTATTATTATTATTATTATTATTATTATTATTATTATTATTATTATTATTATTATTATTATTATTATTATTATTATTATTATTATTATTATTATTATTATATTATTATTATATATTATTATTATTTCAAATAAACGTTTGTCAGTGATGTAATCTTTCTCTGTCCTTAAACAACATTAATGTTTGTATAATATTGAAGATCTTTACCCAGTCATTTGAACGATGATATATATATATATATATATATATATATATATATATATATATATATATATATATATATATATATATATATATATATATATATATATATATATATAACTTATTCATCAGGGATATACAAAAATTGGTCTTATGTATATTGGTTAAACAACATCTATTTAGATATTTCTGTTGATTTGCTTGTAATATGTTGTAGTGTTTATATGAGGAAATTTAAGGTAATCTTGCTCACTAGACTACTTTTGAGTCCTCAAAATATTGTTATATACCATAACATCAGGTAAAAATATTTAAAATAGGACAAAAATTTAGTTACAAATT
>SEYY01000267.1:282500-287500 GCA_009176605.1 Armadillidium nasatum
CATAAAACAGAAACATTCAAGCGAGAAACCCTTCTCTTGTCCGTCTTGCAACAAATCTTTCCCTTTGAAGTGCACTCTAACAAGGCATATGAAAATCCACACAGGAGAGAAGCCTTATCAGTGTAATATTTGTTTAATGAAATTTACTCTTGGACATCATTTGAAGAGTCATATCGCTCATCGTCATCAATAGATTATTTAATTATAAAATTTGTTTCAATTTTTTTTTTATTAAGGTAATATTTCGTTCATTATTGCATGGGATTCCTACTTATACATTTAATGTCTAATTAGACTTTGGTTTTAAATATTGTTTGTAATTGACATTCTAATTTTAAATTCTGAAAGGAATTTTTTAACTTAGTAATTTGCAAGCAATCCTTGGTGAAGTAGTAGATTAATTGACTCAGGTGTTATAAGGTTCAATTTTGATCCTTCATGCAGATCTTAGGCAAAAATAACTACCTAGAAATGTCCCCTCTTCAAATTATATAGTACCAGTGAGATTCGAAAATTTCTTTCTATATATATATATATATATATATATATATATATATATATATATATATATATATATATATATATATATATATATATATATATATATATATATATATATATATATATATATATATATATATATATATAATATATATATATATATATATATATATATATATATATATATATATATATATATATATATATATATATATATATATATATATATATATATATATATATATATATATATATATATATATATATATATATATATATATATATATATATATATATATATATATATATATATATATATATATATATATATATATATATATATATATATATATATATATATATATATATATTGTGTTTGTGTGTGTGTGTGTGTGGTGTAAATCTTTACGATCGTGAAGTATTGGGTTATTTTCTTGCTAATATATTTTCAATATTTACCATGCAGGATTGTTTGAATTCTAAATTGGTAAATTTTTATGGATTTGAAATCAGAGTTTGATTCACTGATTTTCTGAAACCTGAATGTAAATCGGGGCCGGAACCGGAGCCAAAGTCCGATTACTTTATAACCTTTTTCTTTATCTTGATATTTTATTAACAAATAAATTATGAACATGTAAAAGAAGTTTTTAAGTTCCTCCTCGTTAATATATTTTAAGTCTCTAAGTCTTTGTCTTTCTGTCTTTCTATAAAACAATTATAAAATCTAAAGAGTTCTTTAAAAATATATATTTTAGTGATGAGTTTAAGAACTTAAATATATATATATATATATATATATATATATATATATATATATATATATATATATATATATATATATATATATATATATTATATATATATATATATATATATATATATATATATATATTAAAAAGGTATAGTTTAATTTTCAAAGCTACTTTATAGCTTCTAGTAAACTATAATGCAGAAAATTTAATCTTCAAATGTTTATTCATGTAGATGTTTTACACGAATACGGATGCGTAAGTAGTAGAACACGTTTTCTACTACTTGCCTCCAACCTCAACAAAACTGCATAATCATAATGGACATATATAAGACGATTTTTGACCTTTTGACCTACCATTGCTTCCCTTGGAAAATGTTCACACCTCCCATACACACACTCACACGCATATATATATATATATATATATATATATATATATATATATATATATATATATATATATATATATATATATATATATATATATATATATATATATATATATATATATATATATGTTGTCCACAGATACTTAGGGACAATGATTACCAAGGGAGTTTCTCAGAAATCCAGCAAGTAAATCTAGAGAACGATTACCCTATATCAGAGATAAAACATTACGATAAAGATGGAATTCGCTACTATTGTTGCCCATTTTGCTTGTATGAAAGCCGATTCAATGTCGTTAATGTGCAAAGACACATGAAATACAAACACACGGGAGAGAAACCTTACGTTTGTCCATTTTGTCCCAAAAGGTTCGTGGAAAAGGCGACAATGGAAGGTCACATGAGGACTCACACTGGTGAAAAACCTTTTCAGTGCACTATTTGCTCACAGAAGTTTACTAGTGCTGGTAGTTTGAGATATCACAATAAGAAATATCATTAAATCTAACATATATTTATATATATATATATATATATATATATATATATATATATATATATATATATATATATATATATATATATATATATATATATATATATATATATATATATATATATATATATATATATATATATATATATATATATATATATATATATATATATATATATATATATATATATATATATATATAAATATATATAATATAATATATATAATATATATATATATATATATATATATATATATATATATATATATATATATATATATATATATATATATATATATATATATATATATATATATATATATTGAAAGGATTGTATATAGGAATATAATGATTTTTGAAAGACAATAAACATTTAATAAATGAGTTTTCTTTCTTTCTGTTTTTTTTTTTTTTAATGCGATACCATTAACCTTTTGTAAATTTAACCTTTTACCCTACAAATATTCGCTAAATCCTGCCTTGTACGACGGCTAGTATAAAAATTTGGAATTAAAATGAGAAAAAACTATTTTTGGGTGAGTGTATGTGCCATGATGAAATGTGTTGATATTGCAAAACAAATTTGTTTTTTAATAAATCATATATTTATTATTAACAATCTCTATATATATATATATATATATATATATATATATATATATATATATATATATATATATATATATATATATATATATATATATATATATATATATAAAAGGCACCCAATCCAGGAAAATCCCTACCGACGTATTTTTGGTCCAAATGGTTATCCCGTAAAATCGAAGATCAAGAGAAATTTAAATGACCCACGTTGGTGCAGAGAAATTCTTATTCTTCATACTCTATATATATATATATATATATATATATATATATATATATATATATATATATATATATATATATATATATATATATATATATATATATATATATATATATATATATATATATATATACGAGGGGGTACCACAGGATGTGGTGGTACTCAAACTCCCCGAAATTGAAATTTCATTTTGCTCCTGCACTATTACAAGTACAACCAAACACCACTTGGTGTAGAATCGTACTTCCTTTCTAAGTCCATGTACCAAACTTCTGCGACGCAAGTGAACGTGTTTGATGTTGGAAGGCAGTTTTACTTTGAAGTGTTAGCATGAGTTCGCAATTTCGTATTAGTGGATATTAATTTCGTGCCTTGACTACTCAGCAATGAGCAGAATCAGAAACGCATGTATGTCTTCAGGGAACTGAAGAACTGCTCAAAACAATATTTGTTTCCCCCTTTTATGCCTCACTTGCAGGGGACGAAAGTGGGATTTATGGATATTAACTCTGAAACGAAACGGATATCAACCCAATGTAAAACCACAACTTCAGCTCGACCAAAGAAAAACCGATAAACCAAGTCTATATTTTCGATATTGATGGGATTATATACAAGGAGGTCTTACTTCTTGGACAAGCGATAATGCAGAATTGTGAGGTGACATCCTAAAGCAACTAAGGGAGGATGTGAGGAGGGAAGCTCCTACGTCGAATGAGAGTTTTTAGCCAAAAAAAAAACATTGTAGTTGTCTCTCATCCATAATACTCACTCCATTCGTCTCCGTGCGACTTTCTTTTTATTTCGAAAGATGAAATTCAAGGTAATTTAAGGGGGGAAAATTTGACACAACAGTGTAAATTCAAACGAAATCGCAGCCAGTGTTAAACGTTCTCACCAAAACAGACTTCTAGAATGCATTCTGCCCGTAACAGAAGCACTTAGTTCTGTGTCTGAACTCCAGAGAGGATTCCATTTAAGGTTTGGTTGTGAATAAGATCCGTGTATATGGTGTAATTGTATTTAATGTTATATTTCGAGAATTTTTGGGTAGCACCTGATATATATATATATATATATATATATATATATATATATATATATATATATATATATATATATATATATATATATATATATATATATATATATATATATATATATATATATATATATTATATATATATATTGTAAATCCTAAAATTTAAAAAACTTTATTTATGAAGATATCTTACACAAATACAGATACGTCCTATATCAACAAAATGTTTTTTGTTACTATGAACAGTAATGTTTAAAACAATTTTTGAACTTTTTAACACTGTGTAGTCCCCCCTTCGAATATATATATATATATATATATATATATATATATATATATATATATATATATATATATATATATATATATATATATATATATATATATATATATATATATATATATATATATTGCCTACAGATACTTAGGGACAATTGATTACCAAAGGGAGTTTCACTCAGAAATCCAGCAAGTAAATTCTAGAAGAACATTTACCGCTATATCAGAGATAAAACATTATGACAAAGATGGAATTCGCTACTATTGTTGCCCATTTTGCTTGTATGAAAGCCGATTAAATGTCGTTAATGTGCAAAGACACATGAAATACAAACACACGGGAGAGAAACCTTACGTTTGTCCATTTTGTCCGAAAAGGTTCGTGGAAAAGGCGAAGATGGAAGTTCATACGAGGACTCATACTGGAGATAAACCTTTTCAATGTACTATTTGCTCACAGAAATATACTCAAGCTGCTAGTTTGAGATATCACAATAAGAAGCATCATTAAATCTAACATTTATTATTATTATTGTTATTATTATTATTATTATTATTATTATATTATTATTATTATTATTATTATTATTATATATATTATTATATATATATATATATATATATATATATATATATATATATATATATATATATATATATATATATATATACAGTGGCGGCTCGTCATTATGGGCTCCGGGGCTGC
>SEYY01000267.1:310000-315000 GCA_009176605.1 Armadillidium nasatum
ACTATTTAGACCTATATAATATATATATATATATATATATATATATATATATATATATATATATATATATATATATATATATATATATATATATATATATATAATATATATATATATATATATATATATATATATATATATATATATATATATATATATATATATATATATATATATATATATATATATATATATATATATATATATATATATATATATTTTATCTGAGATTTGTTAATAAAAATATTCCTCGATTGACTTTTTTTATTTATATTTTATTGTATATAATTTTTGTGCTTATCAATGTACACTATTTTCAGTTACAAATGATTAGAGTTGTAACAGTTTCGTAGTGTCTGTCGATGAGTTGTCACTGGATCGACACTGAAATGCGAAAATAAAATTTAACCACAGTATATAATATATATAGTATATATATATATATATATATATATATATATATATATATATATATATATATATATATATATATATATATATATATATATATATATATATATATATATATATATATATATATATATATATATATATATATATGGGTGTAATATATGGGTGCGAAACATGCATAATGAATGCTCAGTTGAGGAAAAGATTAGAAATTTTTGAGATGAAAGTATTGAAGGCTATAAGAGAGTTAAGGAGGGTAGATAGATTCAAAAACGAAAGAATAAGGGAGATGTGTGGACGGAGAAGGGGAATAGTGTGTAAAGGTGGTCTGGTAATATGTGTAGAATTGATTAGGATAGGATGGTGTGTAGATTGATGAGATCCGAGATAGAAGGAGGAAGGGGAAGGTGGAGATGGATGGATGAGGTGAGGGAGATTTTAGAGGGGAAAGGTTTGAATGTGGAAGAGGATAGGAGAGTTGTTGCGGAAGAAAGAGTGAGATGGAGGGCAGTGGTGATGGGGTGAGGGAGGTAGAGTGTGGATGTGTATGTGTGAGCGAACTGTGACGGACACCACTCCAAGAGAGTGAGAAAGGTATGTGGTAAAATAAATAACAAACTATTCCCAAATGTTAATACTGTATTGATATTTGAAAATGGAAAACCCGTTTTTCTAACGAAACTCTATCTTGACAATGATATCTATGTTACGTAAAATTAACTACACATCTCGGTAATCTCTTGAATTTAATAACAGTGATTAGGGTTGCTCATTCACGAAAGTAGAACACATACTTACTTGTACGTAAAGTGTAATTGGAAATAGAAAACGTATTTGTAAGTGATAAAATTAGAGTTTAGTTTATGAATTCTGTTTAAGTGGTAATCTAATAAAAATAAAAGGCTCGTCCATATATATATATATATATATATATATATATATATATATATATATATATATATATATATATATATATATATATATATATATATATATATATATATATATATATATATATATATATATATATATATATATATATATATATATATATATATATATATATATATATATATATATAATATATATATATATATATATATATATATATTATATATATATATATATATATATTATATATATATATATATATATATAATATATATATATATATATATATATATATATATATATATATATATATATATATATATATATATATATATATATATATATATATATATATATATATATATATATATATATATATTAGAGGTGGACCGGATATCCGCATCCGCATCCGCAACTGCGGATATCCGCATCATTTTTCCAATATCCGCAATTGAATATCGCAACCGTATCCGCCTCCGCGGATAGTAAAAAATACCACTTGTTTCAACACTGAAAGTTGTGTTAACAAATGTTATTAAGTCTAAGGGAGTTTCAAGGATGACTGAAACATTAATGAAGGAGATGAACGACAGATTTGAAAACCTGGAAAATGATGATGCTTATACAATTGCAACCTTTTTAGATCCTAGGTACAAAAGCAAAAATTTTTAAACCACTTGTTTCTCAGAATGTTAAAATCAAATTAGGATGCTTATGCGATGAGATGATAGAAACAGATAAAATAACGCCTTTCAAGAAAAAGCAAAAGCTCTCAGATACAAAAGAAACAAAATCTGTTAGCTTAAGCATTGCTAAATCAATGAAAGATCTTCTAGCTTCCAGCAGCGATGAAGAATCACAGTCAGAAGTGTCAAAGGATACAATATCGATTATTGAAAATTATCTGAAACTCCCACGTTTGGAGGCAGATAAAGACCAACTGGTTTGGTGGAGAGATAATTGCAAAAGTTTCCCTTTTCTTGCTGAGCTGGCAAGGACTTATTTAGCATGTCCTTCAACTAGTGTTGCTAGTGAGCGTCTTTTCAGTGGAGCAGGCCTCATTTACGACGAAAAACGAACCAAACTTTCAGCTGAAAGAACCCAAAAGCTTTTATTTCTAAAAAATAACTTACCAATTATTAACTTCAAATGGAATATGTGAAACTGTGAAGGTGAAGGTAATACTGAAATTACTGGCTATATATATATATATATATATATATATATATATATATATATATATATATATATATATATATATATATATATATATATATATATATATATATATATATATATATATATCCTTTTTCCAAATGGGTGGAGGTTGGGGAAAGAGGTTGGTGGGGTGTTCAAGAGTTGGGTCCCCGTCCCACACCCTGGTAACATAGATTCTGGATATTATATTTAAAATTCCAAGAATCTATGGCAAAAACTCTTAAAAAATTAAACTATCCGCATCCGTATCCGCATTTGCGGATATCCGCAAATTGAATATCGCAACCGCATCCGCATCCGCGGATAGTAAAAAATTACTATCCGGTCCACTCTAATATATATATATATATATATATATATATATATATATATATATATATATATATATATATATATATATATATATATATATATATATATATATATATATATATATATATATATATATATATATATATATATATATATATATATATATATATATATTATATCTATAATATATATATATACCCTAATATTCTTTATGACTATATTAAAATAAAAAATATAGCACTGTTCCTTCTTTCTCGAAATCATCATATTAGGTGACTTCAATGTTCACCAATACCAATGACTTACTTTTATTTCTCATGATACAGCCGGTGAACGTACCTTCCATTTCGCTATCCAAAACGATCTTAAGCATTTGGTGCAGCTTCGTACTCGTATCCCTGATCGTCATGGAGATGAACCCAACATCCTACACCTTTTTCTAACTTCTAATCCTTCTCCTTTTACTGCCAAATTCAATTCACCTCTGGGTTCCTCCGATCACCTTTTTATCCCTGTATCCTCTTCTATTTTTTCACGTCTTTCACAAGAAAGACCCCCTACTCGTGCGAGGAAACGTTTGTGGCATTTTCGTGCCGCAAGCTGGTCGAACTTGCGGCCTTACTTCTTTGATTTCTTGTGGAATAATTATTTTATGGGTATATTCCATACTCTTTCCATACTACTAAGCCCAAACTCCAGAAACTCACGAAACTTGTATTTCATCTTGGAAACGTGAAATCTTTCCTTTGCAACATCAAAAACCCTTTTCTTCGTAGAAAATGCAATAATCTATCAGGTGTCTCTTCTTCACGCTGTTTTTGGTATTTTGCAAAAAATTGTCAACTCTAAGTTTGCTTCTAAATCTTTCCCACATGTAGTTTCTTCGGACAGCATAACTACCGTTTTGCCTTCTTCTAAAACTGAACTCTTTGCTCTTACTTTTGCCTCTAATTCAACATTAGACGATTCCGGAGCTATTCCTCCTCCTTCAACACCTTCCATCTCATTTATGCCTAAAATTGTAATTCCTTCTATAGATATCATTTCTGCTCCCTCTGAGCTTAACACTAAGAATGGTACGTTAATGATGGTATCCCTCGTGTGATTCTCAAAATTTGTGCTTCCGAGCTTGCACCTTGCTTTGGTAAATTATTTCGTCTATGTCTTTCTACTTCAACTTTCCTTCTTGGTGGAAACGTGCACTCACTCAGCCTGTGCCGAAGAAAGGGGACCCTTCTCAATCCTCCAATTATCGCCCCATTTCTTTAACATCCGTTCTTTCTAAAGTTTTCGAATCTATCCTTATCAGGAAGATTTGGAAGCATCTCAATTCTAAAAATCTTATCTCTGATAGCCGATATGATTATCGTAAAAAACGCTCTTTTGGTGACTTTCTTTCCCTTCTCTTTGGCTCTTGGTCTTCGGTTCTTCGGCATTTCTGTGAATCTTTTACTGTCTCGCTAGATATAATGAAAGCCTTCGATAGAGTCTGGCACAAAGCTTTGATTTTTAAACTTCCCTCTTTCGGAATCTATAATTCTCTATAATCTTCTCTCCACATTTATTTTCGGTCGTTCTACAGCTGCTGTTGTAGACAGCCACCGTTCATCCTTTAAATTTATTAATTGTGGTGTTTCTTATAGTTCTGTTCTATCCTCAGCACTCTTTCTACTTTTTATTAATGAACAACTCTCTGTAACATCATCACCTGTCCACTCCTATAGATGACTCCACCCTTTCTTACTGCTTTCAGTTTGAAAGACACCCCTCCCAGCAGGAGTTAATTGACACTAGAATGGTGAACTTGGAGCAACTAACCTTGTCTCTTTCTCGTATTTAAATTTAAGTAGAGAAAAGAGAAGAAAAAAAAAAAAAAAAAAAAAAAAATTGCAGATTTGTAATCGACGTCGAAAATTCGTCTAAAAACACCATAACGTATCAAAACATAAAATTTCAAGCTGAACAATGATATATATATATATATATATATATATATATATATATATATATATATATATATATATATATATATATATATATATATATATATATATATATATATATATATATATATATATATATATATATATATATTATATATATATATATATATATATATATATAATATATATATATATATATATATATATATATATATATATATATAT
>SEYY01000267.1:327500-330000 GCA_009176605.1 Armadillidium nasatum
TCATTAGAACTTGAACTCCCAACAACTCTGAAGAATCCTTTAAAGTTCAAAAGGAAGAAGGTATTAGTCCCACTGAAAAGGTAAAAAAACCTACCTGGGAGTGTGATTTTCAAAATCTATAACTGGAAAAACTTGCACAGAGGAACAGTCTCCTAATAAATTTTTTCGAGACCTGAAGAACACCTTGGATAACATCATTATTAGCAGATTTAAAGGACGAATGGTGAATGTCTACTACAGAAGCCAGAGAACGACCGGAAAGGAAGTCAGAGAGAAAGTTACAATGAGAAGCATGGATACCAAAAGAGATAAGTTTAGAAATCAAAGTTTTTTTGACAGAACCAAGAAAAGAACGTCGAAATGTCTATCTCGACAGTAAAAGATTCACAGAAATACTGAAGAACAGTGGCTCAAGAGTTGGAGAGAAAAGAAAGATCACCAGCAGAGCTTTCTATATTTATGATATATATATATATATATATATATATATATATATATATATATATATATATATATATATATATATATATATATATATATTATATATATATATATATATATATATATATATATATATATATATATATATATATATATATATATATATATATATATATATATATATATATATATATATATATATATATATATATATATATATATATATATATATATATATATATATATATATATATATATATATATATATATATATATATATATATATATATATATATATATATATATATATATATATATATATATATATATATATATATATATATATATATATATATATATATATATATATATATATATATATATATATATATATATATATATATATATATATATATATATATATATATATATATATATATATATATATATATATATATATATATATATATATATATATATATATATATATATATATATATATATATATACTTTATTTACCAAATGTTTAACTCAATTATTTCAAAGGCAAATTAATAATATAAAAATAAAAATTTATTATCAGTGAAAAATATGTATAATAAACTAATATATAAATGTAAACATGTTAAATACAAAATGTAATAATATTTTACGTTTGGGTTAATCGTTAATATATTTAGCTTATAATTAAACTATATTATTTTGTTTTATACATTTGCAATTTTTATTGTTTTAAATTTATTTTTATGTTTTTTTTTTTTTTGCTTTTCAGTTTTACTTATAACTTGTCTTTAAATGTGTGTGTGTGTGTGTGTGTGTGTGTGTGTGTGTGAGTGTACGAGAGTGTGTGTATGCTTTTGAAATATTTTTTTCTTCCTTGTAATTTGTAATTTTAGGGAGTGATAAGCTGCTGGTAGTTAAAGAGAGTCTCTCTCTCTCTCTCTCTCTCTCTCTCTCTCTCTCTCTCTCTCTCTCTCTCTCTCTCTCTCTCTCTCTCTCTCTCTCTCTCTCTCTCTCTCTCTCTCTCTCTCTCTCTCTCTCTTTTTTCAATCTTTATATTATATTTATTTATTAAACTAATATATATAATATATATATATATATATATATATATATATATATATATATATATATATATATATATATATATATATATATATATATATATATATATATATATATATATATATATATATATATATATATATATATATATATATATATATATATATATATATATATATATATATATATATATATATATATATATATATATATATATATATATATATATATATATATATATATATATATATATATATATATATATATATATATATATATATATATATATATATATATATATTCAATACACATGAATATATTTATATTCATATGTACAGTTGTGAGTTTTAACTTTTATTCTGAGTTTTAAAATAAACTTTTATTTTTTTTTAAATTTATTTTGAATTTTGAAGGATGCATTGAATTAAAATCTTCAAATATATTTAATATAAATTATTATTGAAGTAACTTATTAAACCCTTATTAATTTCCTCTCCCAATGGGTAGAGGAAAACTCAAATTGATGCCCCGATTTGGAAGAAAAATTAATTAGATGCCCGCATTCTCTCACTTCAATAGAGGGGAAGCTACCCTCCCTCCCTCCATCTCTCCTTCCCTTCATCATCGCCAATGAGGGAGGGTAAGAAGGGGAGTGGATGGGAACGGTTGGTCTCCATGCACTCTAAAGGACGATGCACATATTAGCCGGCATTTTAGATTCGGGTGAGGGTATGGCTTGGTCTTCATTGTTGATATATCGCTGTGCCCAACGGATGTGAGACAGAGAGACGATAGACCACACATTCAAACTCGGTTTAAAGAATAAAAAAAAAAAAAACATGATTCCTGATCCAGAGGTAAGAAATTAAAAGTTTTGCTGAAATTTAAATTTATAAAAAAATATTTCCAATAGTACCTTTTATTTTTTGTATTTATATTTCCACGAATATTTTTTTTTATGTATTCAAAATGAGAAAAATTTGAAAATTATATT
>SEYY01000267.1:337500-345000 GCA_009176605.1 Armadillidium nasatum
AATAAATTAACAAATAATTTTGTAGAACAAAATCTTTATAATTTTTAAACAGATTTAATTGTTGCAGAAAAGGAGCAACAACGAAGACATAAGTGGATAGGTCGTCTGTTATGAGACCCTCCCCCCGTACCTCCCATCAGAGATGTCCCCCAAAGCTCCCATCAGAGATATGACTTTTCGCTACTAAGTACTATTGCCGCAGGAAAGAAATTAAAGTCCTGCTGCTTCAGTACTTATCACTGGGAAGTCACCTCCTTCAGGAAAGACAGAAAGAAGTATTAAGGATTTTAACTTTAAGATGCAAAGAGTTGAACTTATTTAAACTGAATGGGTAATATAATAATAATAATAATAATAATAATAATAATAATAATAATAATAATAATAATAATAATAATAATAATAATAATAATAATAATAATAATAATAATAATAATAATAATAATAATAATAATAATAATAATAATAATAATAATAATAATAATAATAATAATAATAATAATAATAATAATAATAATAATAATAATAATAATAATAATAATCCTAAAAATAATAATAATAATAATAATAAGAACTAAATATATTTATTTAGCCATTAGTGTTTTCTAATTACTTTCCCATCTCAGTATCCTGTTTTTCGTTTAGGTTCATCAAGAAGAATGGTTCCGATTTTTTTATTGGCATTATGGCCTCATATTAGCTGGACTTGTGTATCATTATCTTTTTTGAAATGATTCAGAGTTAAGGGACCCTCTTATTGCACAAAGCTCATAATAGAAATAACTATTACGACAATGGAGCTGATAAATTCCTTTTTCTTTTTCACTTCAGTTAAAACACACAAACTGCTTAACAGAGTCTGTTCGTCATTGGTCACAGGACGCTGCCCTTTGTAATGTCATCGTCTTCAAGCTCTATAAACTCAATCTACAGTTATTCATTTCAGAATCATTCAAAATCTGTTCTTTAACTGAAAATTTATTTCTCTGTGGAATATGAAGCATTCTTCCTCCAGGTTCCGAGACTTCTTGTTCTCAATGGTACTTTGTAAAAAATGAGATGCACAGTTGTGTACCGTGGCTTAACGGTATAATGTTTGACTCACGTGCTTGTGGATGTTTGGTATAAATCAGCGTTTCCCAACTAGGGTCTACATGGACCCCAAGGGGACCACAGAGGCTTTGAGGGGGTCCTCTGAGATAAAATGTTTATTTAATTTAGGAAAATTACATTTGAGTATATGGAGGTCCACATACGTAAAGTTAGGACTCTGGGGGTTCACAAGCAAAAACAGGGTTGGGAACCCCGGGTATAAACTATCTAGAAAAGTTCCTCTCCTCGAATAGGGCAATGCCCGTGAGCTGCGAACGTTTTCAATAAAGTAATAAGAAAATTGTCAGTTCTTATTCTTATTTTTTTTTTCTTTCGAAGGCTTCACAATCTTCTACCTTCTGTTAAAGATGAAACTCTGTGCTCAATTTTCTCTCTAATCACCAACTTACTTAAGACGATTCCTGTTCTATTCCCCATTTCAACTCCCTTTAACTCAATGATGCTTAATATAGTAATTTCTAAAGAATTGATATCTGCTCTCTTTGAGCTTAATGCTAGGAAGGCACATGTCTTCTCTGATTCTCAGTAACTTTTACTTTGAGTTTGGCAACAACTTTGGTAAATTCTGCTTAAATTTGTTGTAGAAACTATTGAAAACTCTACCCCTCCAACCATCATCCTATTATTTAGTTTTAATAACCTTATTACTATTTACCAGAGGTGGGCATAAGCGCAAAATGAAGCGCAAAAGCGCAAAAGCGCAATTTGCGCTTTAAATTTTTTTTTGCGCTTTTGCGTTTTGCGCTAAATTTCGAAAATGTGCGCTTTTGCATTTTGCGCTTAACAACTTTTTTAAGAGCGCAAAAGCGCAAATTTGCGCTTTAAAAAATATTTTGCGCTTTTGCGGAAGTTTTTTGAAATTAGCGCTTACCAATTTGCGCTTCATCATTTTTCTTAATAAAAAACAATTTTGGGCTGATTATTTCAGTTTCTTATTTAATCAGCCAAATTTTATTACTTTTTCTGCTAATTAAAAGTTAATACTTAAACTAGGAATGCCGATATATAAAAAAAATATCGATATTTAAGAAATATCAAATTGTCCTCGATAATAAAAGATATTGTTTAATATTATATAATATATACTATATATATATATTATATATATATATATATATATATATATATATATATTATATATATATATATATATATATATATATATATATATATATATATATATATATATATATATATAATATATATATATATATATATATATATATATATATATATATATATATATATATATATATATATATATATATATATATATATATATATATATATATATATATATATATATATATATATATTATATATATGGTTTATTGAATATTTTTGTTTATTGGTTTATTTGTATGGAACAAAAGCCTTGTCTTCCAATATTTAATAAAACTGACAAGGAGGTAATTGCCGAGTACATCGAAATAATGACGCCTATTGCTGTTAGGCTGGATATGTTGCAGGATGAGAAGAATGCGTACGCGGGGTTCTATTGCCTAACCTCTTCCTCCTCAAGGACAATCTCGTGGAAATGCAACGAGAGGTGAAAAAACTTAACTATGCCAAAGCTTAGTCAACTACTTACTAAAGCAGCCAAAGCCAAACAAAGGGAAAGAAAAGGGATTGAACCGAGGTTCAGCAGGATTTTTGATGATTGTGATTTGCTTATGGCAACAGCTCTGCACCCTCACTTCAAAAATCGGAGTGGCACATAGGTTAAATGAGGGGAAGTATCCACTGTCAAGACGAGGATATTGGAGGAAATAAAGTGTAATATTGCATCGAATTTTACTCCTCCACATCAAGGCACTGAAGGTGATGGGGAATGAATCTGAAATGGACCCATTTAAGGTGAGCTATTTTTATAATTTAGAACAATCTTTAAGCATCTCTTAACCTATAATATATATATATATATATATATATATATATATATATATATATATATATATATATATATATATATATATATATATATATATATATTATATATATATATATATATATATATATATATATATATATATATATAATATATATATATATATATCACTGAGAGATAGAATGAGGAGTGAACTGGTGAGAGAAACTTGGGGTGGAATCAATTTTTGAATGCATAGAAAGAAACCAACTGAGATGGTTTGGTCACGTGAAGAGAATGGGGAGGGAGAGAGACTGAGAGAGATGCTGGAATGGAGACCAGAAGGAAGGAGACCGGCGGGAAGACCAAGGAAGAGATGGATGGAGGCTGTAGAAGAAGCCATACAACGAAGGAAAAAGACACTGGAAAAGGTGGAAGACAACCGAATGTTTGAGGACAGAAATGCGTGGAGAAAATTTTGGAGGAGTAGCACCCGACAGGCGTCAGCCTACCGGTTTGGACGGTGATGATGATGATGATGATATATATTATATATATATATATATATATATATATATATATATATATATATATATATATATATATATATATATATATATAATATATATATATATATATATATATATATATATATATATATATATATATATATATATATATATATATATATATATATATATATATATATATATATATATATATATATATATATATATATATATATAATATATATATATATATAATATATATATATATATATATATATATATATATATATATATATATTATATATATATATATATATATATATATATATATATATATATATAAATATATATATATATATATATATATATATATATTCATAATACACTGACATAATGTTCAAATGAAACTTAAAAAGATTTGAGTTCTTGATACCATTTCTAAATTTTTCAGAAACTGAAGGCCCCAATATCTAGCAGACACCTCTGGAGGAGAAGTTGCGGCAAACCTTGGATAGCTGGGATGCAGTAGATGTTCACCACAATACCCCTCTCACTAGGAACCTTTTTCCATGTGAATACCAAGAGGTCTGGGTGGACTTGTTTATGAAGTATAATACCCCATTACCCAGCTCAGGGGCCGTGGAGAAGTTGTTTAGTCAAGGCTCTGACATTCTAAGACCAAAGAAGGCAGCCATTGCATCCAGCAATTTTGAAAAATTTATTTTCATGAAAGGGAATATGACCCTTTTCAGAATGCAAGAGGAGAGCTACGAGGAGGAAGAGATCATAGATGGTTGAATAAATAATAATAAATTCTTTCTCATTTTTTGTTATATATTTGCATTTATCAAATAAAATTTAAAAATAATTCATCTTTACATCCTAGCGCTTTTTTTTTTTTTTTTTTTTTTTTAATTTTTTTTTTTTTTTTTTTTTTTTTTTTTTTTTTTTTTTTTTTTTTTTTTTTTTTTTTTTTTTTTTTTTTTTTTTGTGCGCTTTTGCATTTGCGGACTAAATTTTTGAAAAAATGTGCGCTTTTGCATTTGCGGACAAAATTTTTAAAATTTGCGCTTTTGAGTTTGCGCTCTAAATTTTAAAATTTGCGCGCCCACCTCTGCTATTTACTCTCTTGTAGATCTATAGCAATTGTTGTTCGCCGCAATCTTTTGTATTTAAAATTAATCAGTAATAATATTCTTCAAATATCTGTTCAATCTTACAATCTCTTTTTGTTTTTCATTAATAACATTTTATCTATGAACTTATCACATATCTACTTTTATGCTAATAAAAGATGGTTAATGATACGGGTAATGATGTTGGAACATTTAATCTCTAACCTTACTTGGTTGGTTTCAATGCAATGTCTCGAAAACTCGAGTTTTTATCTATGTATTCAATCTTCAACACATTACTTTTTCGATAATACACAATTCAAAACTCTTTCCTTCAAATTCTTGAAATTATTTCTGTTTTTCCATGATTTTTTACTCACACAACTTTTTTTTTTTTTTTAATGGGTGGAATCTATGACTTTTCGGATATTTGGAATTTAAGGTTCCACCCTTTCATTAACTCCCAAGTCACTTTTTAACTCTTGATTCATTCTCTTCGTAGTATTGTTATTGCAATGTACATTTCACCTCTTAATTCTCAAGCCACCTACCTCCACCTCTTGGGAATATTTCGTGTAACTTACTTTTTCACAGTTTCATCTTTTCTCTGTCCAGTTCTGTGAGTCAGTATTTAACTGATAGGCTCACTATTATTCTTTTTCTTTACTCTTTGGGAAACTGTTCATTCTATTTTCTCTATCTTGACTTACGCACTCTCAAATACAATCTGTTTGGACAAGTTGGTAGTGATAACTGATAACTGTAAAAAAAAAAAAAATAAAAAAAAAAAAATTTTTTTTTTTACCGAACTTCGTTGGATTTCACGTAGTGTTTTGGCTTTCTTTCCTCCAAATGTGACGCTAAAAATAGAGAGAAGTAAAAGTAAAATACTCATATTTGTATCCAATGAGAAATCATCACAAAAACATATACCTGCTTTCGGGATCCTGTAAATAGTAAAGTGCATCCTTGAACAAGCTACTCATTTTTAAACCCTCACATCCTATCGATCTCTAATGTTTACAATTAAATGTAATTATTATCATTGTCTAGACTATTACTTAATGCTTTAAAATGGCGAAGTAACTCATTAATATAATTCTAAATCTTTTTCTTTCTTTAAAGTTTCCTTGTAAAAAATATAATCCTTTTTGGGGTTTTCCGAGTTGTACTTTGGCTTCCCAAATGTAAAATAAATTTATTTCAGTTTACCTTTTAACCAAGAGGATTCAAACTGTTCACACAATTCAAATAATTTACCCCAAAAAAGGACAATGACATCATTAAACAAAGAGAAACTCTTCCAAAATACTTGTACGTCTCCAGAGTCTTCTTTGATAGAGAAAGAAAAAACAACTTTAAACAAATAGGGATGAAAGTAATTTTTTTCCTATCCTTCAATATCAATTAAGGGGAACTGAGGAAAGGTTTAAAAGATTTAAAATGATGATTTTAAACTATATTTCTGTTAACAATTTCAAATTATTTTCTACATATTTTAATATGCAGATAATAACAGTTATAACAGAGCAACTCTGCTTTTTTATTAGTCTCTCTCTCTCTCTCTATATTCTATATATATATATATATATATATATATATAATAAAAAAAAAAAAAAAAAAAAAAAAAAAAAAAAAAAAAAAAAAAAAAAAAAAAAAAAAAAAAAAAAAAAAAAAAAAAAAAAATATATATATAAATATATTATAAAAATATATAAAATATATATTTTTTTTTTTTTTTTTTTTTTTTTTTTTTTTTTATATATATATATTATATTTTTTTTTTTTTTGTTCTCCTCCGTGGGCAAAGCCAATACCAAATCCACCAATATTATATTGGTGGCCGACGTGTCCAGACACAGGCGTTTGAAATGCAAGTCAAAGGAAGTTGGGAAAAACAGATGAAGAGAGTGTGTTTCAGACTTACCAGTAAATATGTAAGATTGAGCATAGCGGTTAAGTCTGGGTCGAGAGTTGGACAGAGAAGGATGAGATGTGTAGAAAGGCGTGTCGCACGAGCTTCTTAATGGAGGAGGTATGCAACGAGAGAGTTCAGAAGAAGCAGTGTCTAATAGCGATAGTATATATTATAGTCTCTCCTTAGTCTTATATAATATATATATATATATATAATATATATATATATATATATATATATATAATATAGTTATATATAATATATATATATATATATATATATATATATATATATATATATAATATATATATATATATATAATATATATATATATATATATTATATATAATATATAATATTATATATATATATATATATATATAATATATAATATATATAATATAATATATATATATATATATATATAATATATATATATATATATATATATATAATAATATATAAGAGATAAATAGAGAAGAGAGAGAAGAAGAGAGAGAGGTAATTTAACTAATATTTGTAACTGATATTACCATTTCTAAATTTTGAAAAATAAGTGTGAATTTTAATTCAATATCGTATCGCTTCACAGACTTCGGACAATTTGACCTTTGTTAATTAATTAAGTGAATATTACTGCATTTGATTTCGGATGCGAAAACAAAACAAAATACTTCTGCTTATATATGTCACCCAAGAGACGAGATGCAGAGACAGAGAGAGAGAGAGAAACAGACATACAGGTAAAGAGACAGAGAGAGTGGTAGAAAAAGAGAAAGATTACGAGGGAGAGAGATATAAATAGGCAAAAATGGAAAAAATAAAGAGAGAGAGGGACAGACGAACAGACAAAGAAAGAGAGAGAGAGAGAGAGAGAGAGAGAGAGAGAGAGAGAGAGAGAGAGAGAGAGAGAGAGAGAGAGAGAGAGAGAGAAAGAGAGAGAGAGAGTGGTAGAAACAGAGAGAGAGAGAGAGTGAA
>SEYY01000267.1:352500-357055 GCA_009176605.1 Armadillidium nasatum
TTTTATTTTTTTATTTTTTTTTTAATTTTAATTTCTGCAACGAGATCTCTCTCCACTCTTCTTCTAATTTGACATATTTATGATCCTCTTGAGTGGCGTAATGTTGTGGGCATTGAATTACTTTTATGTTGATATTAAAGTATTGCACAATATTACACATTCAGTTAGAATTTGAAGCAAAATGACTATTCCAGTCATCTTTAAAATTATGCATTTTCTTCTCTGTCATTATAAAAATTTTTTTGTTTTTGGGGAAGTGATAAATTAAGGTTAAAAATACGAGCACTATATATATATATATATATATATATATATATATATATATATATATATATATATATATATATATATATATATATATATATATATATATATATATATATATATATATATTATATAATATATTTATATATATTTATAAAATATTTTGAATAAAAACAATAAAAAAAACTTAATTAAAAAAAAAAAAAAAAAAAAAAAAAAAAAAAAAAAAAAAAAACTTTAAAAAAAAAAAAAAAAAAAAAAAAAAAAAAAAAAAAAAACGAGCTTCTTTAAAAGGATTTTAATACACAATCCTTCAAGATTTACCTTTTTTACTCCCTAACCTTCCATTCCCTACCCAATTGGCCTCGATAGGGAAAATAAGATGGTGTATTTAGATCCTTCAAGTTCAAAAATGACGCTTGCAATATTACCTCGATCGTTAAATTCAGATTAGTGGAATTTCAATTGTATGCTGCAAAAATTGTCTCAAGGAATCGTTGGGACAAGTGGCAAAAAATGTCACCGAAAAAATTTTTTTTTTAGTTATTTTTCTTATTTGAAAATAAATCAGTGAAATGACTTTCTTTTGCTTAACATGTCTTTCCTCTATTGAAAATTTTAGTCATATTTTTACCACTTGTCCCAACGATTTGTTAGAACAATTTTTGTAGTGTACAATATATCAAGTAATAATGTTATTCTACGATACATCAATTTTTCAATCTTTTCTTCCAGCCATCAAAACCCCTTTTTTCTTTTTAAATTGATTTTCGCATATGAGAAGCTTCAGAGGTCGTAGATCAATTTAACTTTTCCATTTAACCACTTAACCAAATTTAAGTTTGTTACGTCATCAATTTAAGTTTGTTACGTCACGTACAAAACCAAATTTTTTTTTTTTTAAAATTTATTTGCAAATATTTTACACTTTTCCTAACTGAAATTCGACAAGGATTCTAAAAATGTAATCCTTTTTTACGAAAATTAAGTAGTTTTTTAAATATGTAGCTAGCTCAAACTGAAGTCTGGCCTATATATATATATATATATATATATATATATATATATATATATATATATATATATATATATATATATATATATATATATATATATATATATATATATATATATATATATATATATATATATATTTATTATATATACTTATAAGTTTGTCATTAATTTCCGGTTTATATAGGAAGTGAAATTTATTTCAATTAAATTTTCATTTTTGCTTTTATTTTATTTATTTTTTTTATTCACATCGAAAAATTCTTTATTAAATTATTCTCTATTGTCTACGTAATCTATTATAGTTCTTCCAAGCACCACCTCATTCTACTTAGGTACAGTCGTGAACAGAAGTTCGTTCCTACTAAGCTGGAAATAAATATTTATATAAAATAGGGATCATTTCAGATTTAGCCAATCACAGTTCAATTAAGCCCCGCTCAGTTTTTATTATCTTTTTATTCAAAATAGAGCTTTTATGACATGATTTCCATTTTATATAAATATTTATTTCCAGCCTAATAGGAACGAACTTCTGTTCACGACTGTACCTCAAAGGGTGCACACACCCCTCTTTTTCCATCACTAACATTAGGGGTGTTTTCTTCTTTGGTAAATTGATTTAAATTATTATTTTATTATTATTATTATTATTATTATTATTATTATTATTATTATTATTATTATTATTATTCTGTCAATTTGACCTATTTCTGTTATGGTCTTTTTTTGTTGAATATTTACTGCTTAAAAATCAGTTCTTTGGTTCTGCAATAATTTGATGTACCAATAACCAAACCACAGACATATACAATTAAACCATCACTTTATAGGGGAAGAACCAGCCTGTAACTAAAACTCTCAGTTCGAAAGTAGGTTTTATAGAGTTAGGTTTGCCCGCCCAAGGGTATAATGATCTCATATATTTTAATTAAACCATTTACGGCGCTGTGTAAATGGTCTTTGTTGCGAACACACCTTCATTAGTTGGTCAAATTTTTAACTTCATGTGCTCCCCCCTGTCACATGAACCTAACCTTTGGAAGTGACTAACGCAACGAAATATTTTCACAGTTCACAACTGCCTGTCTTATTCTAACTAAAGATACATCAAATCTTTCGTTAAGATGTCAAATATTCCTTCCCACGTGTTAGATGCAATTAAATTTCATTACTTCTTTCACCAAGGATTTTTTTTTCACTTTATATATATATATATATATATATATATATATATATATATATATATATATATATATATATATATATATATATATATATATATATATATATATATATATATATATATATATATATATATATATATATATATATATATATATATATATATATATATATATATATATATATATATATATATATATATATATATATATATATATATATATATATATATATATATATATATATATATATATATATATATATATATATATATATATATATATATATATATATATATATATATATATATATATATATATATATATATATATATATATATATATATATATATATATATATATATATATATATATATATATATATATATATATATATATATATATATATATATATATATATATATATATATATATATATATATATATATGAAATGTGTGTGTGTATGTAATAAAGTGTGGAAAAATCAAATTGTTCATTTTAATACATTTTTCTTTTAAAAATCTATTTATTTTGTAGTATAAACACGTTTTCATCCATACCTGCAAATGTGAATGATTTAACAAAACACTTTTCTCAAAGAGTGACTACATCATTTTTTGTTCTTTTTCACTCTTAATTTATAACCTTGCCCTAATTAAAAATGCTTTTCATTTCATACTTTTCAGTTCTTCTGCCTAAAAATATTTTCAAGCTTTCTTTTGCTGTAACTTTAAAATAAATACAACTGTAAATATGATTGTAAATATGACTGCAAATTTGCTGTAAATATGATAAATATGACCAAAAACTTCGTAAGATGAGAAAAACGAACAGAGTATTAGAAAGGTTTTAACCCACACAGCAGAATAGTTACAAAAATGGGTCTTATGGTCCATATATTTAAGGTAGATTTTGGAATGCTTTTTGTTGAATATGTTGAGACTATTATTCCATTTAAGGTTGTAAGACTATTATATCGTCTATATATGTAAATTAGTTTCCACTTTTCAGTTAATCTTATAAAAAAATTAAATAATCAATCAAAAGAATTTTAACTATATTTAATTTTAATTTTAAATAATTTATTACAAAATTTAAAATATAAAAATACATTTCGAACTTATTTCGAAGTAATAAAAATTTAACTCCTAAAATAATGGTGTGAAGCTCATTTTTATTTAAGTACGATTCCCTTTGAAAAGATTTGGTGGAGTAAAATAAATTTTCACTGTAAATTCACAAAGGATTTTGAGCTATACAAAATATTCTTTGAAACTCAAAGTAAAAATTTAAATACACTTTTGATTAATGCTTCTCAAAGTGATTTAATAATAAAATTTTCTTTTATTTTAATCTGAATGTCTGTGTATGGCTAAAGCTTATTACACACACACACATTCTCATTCCTTTTTTATATATATATATATATATATATATATATATATATATATATATATATATATATATATATATATATATATATATATATATATATATATATATATATATATATATATATATATAAAATATTTTTAATTCTTTCTCACTTTCTGTAACAACATCCACCAAAGATTTCATTATTTTGTCAAGGAATTATGTCAATTAAAATATAATAATAATACTAATAATAATAATAATAATAATAAAAATATGGCATAATAATAATAATAATAATAATAAAAATAATAATAATGATAATAATAATAATAATAATAATAATAATAATAATAATAATAATAATAATAATAATAATTATTATTATCATTATTATTATTATTATTATTATTATCGTATATTAATAATAAAGCTAAGAACAATTGTAATATAAAAATAATGATAATAATACTGCAAAAATAGTGATAATAATAATAATAATAATAGTTATGATAATAATAAGTAAATTCAAACATTTTTATTCAGACTGATATATTACAATTTAATTAGCTTAGCAATAGACATTTGTTGTAATAATAATTATAATAAAAACAATAATAATAATAATAATAATAATAATAATAATAATAATAATAATAATAATAATAATAATTATAATAATAAAAATAGTAATAATGGCAATGATAAAAAATAAAAG
>SEYY01000267.1:357155-359655 GCA_009176605.1 Armadillidium nasatum
ATTATTAAAGTGAACAAAATTTAAATAGATTAAAATAATTTAAAACGTTTTTATATTTTATTTTTTAATTTGTTCAAAGTTGATGAAATCAGAGAGAAAATATTTAAATGTGAAAATAAATATTATTTACTTAAATGTTTGTAAAGTAATATTATTATTATAGTTTTGAATTTTATTTATTTGTTTAATTCTTCCCGCCTTTTTGGGAATTTACCGCGTTTTTAGGGAGTTTCTTCTATTTTGAGGGGGATTCAAACTTTTCTTGGGGGGTTTTGATTCACGTTTGAGGAGGATTTCGCTAATAATTAAGTATTATGGTTTGCAATATTTGTGGGAGAGTTTTCCAAGTTTTGGAAGGTTTCTCCCTTAAATAAATAAATAAATAAATAAATAAATAAATGATAAAATAAATGCTGGAAATGTTCTCGGTTTTTCATTATTGTTAATTTATTATATTAAGTTCAAGAAAATATTTTAAAAAAAAAATTTTTTTTTTTTTTAAATAAAAATTTTTTCAGAGCAAATAATTAATAATAATACAAAACATTTTAGATTAAGGAAATCTGAAAGCAAATTTTTAAGATTTTTTATTAATTTTTACTGAAATTTTATGACTCATAAAACATACTTGAATGACATGATAAAAACCTATTATGAGAATGAGAGAGAGGAGAGAGAGAGAGAGATGAGAGAGAGAGAAGAGAGAGAGAGAGAGGAGAGAGAGGAGAGAGAAGAGAAGAAGATCAGTATACGAGTATTGAAGTGAAATTTATAACTAAACACCGTAGAGTATTTCAAATTAATTGAGGTTCTAACTATTGACAAATATATATATATATATTATTATTTTATTATATATATATATATATATAATTATATATATTAATTATATATATATATATAATATATATATATAATATATATATAATATATATATATAATATATAAAAAAAAAAAAAACTATATATTATATATAATATTATATATTATATATTATATGATATATATATATATATATATAAATACCCTCATATGCATGTAAGGAAAGCAAGTTATTAGATAGCATATGAACCAAAGAGTTCTACGAAATGCGTATTCAGAATGGTTAATGATTGAGTAGTATTTTGCACGCAAGGATGCAAATTCTCACACAAAACATGCACTCACGCACACACATACACTCACATACACCCATATGTACGCACACACAAGTATTATCAAATGCATCATGGTATATTGGATATTTTTTATAAACTGATAAAAAAAAATAATGTAAAAAAAAAATAAAAATGAAAATAAAAAATCATTTTGATTTATGATTATTTTTATGAACTCAAAAATCCAAAAATATATATATATTTTTTTTTTTTTATTCATTTCTTTTTATTTTCTTTCTTATGTTGAAGGAATTAATAGGATTATTTAGCAATATAAAAGAGGAATGAAGAAAATAAAAATAAAAATAAGAAATTTAAAATATTCTATTTTATATTTTATGATCTTTTATTAAAATACTGGCAAATAAACAGTATATCCAATATATATATATATATATATATATAATATTATATATATATATATATATATTATATATATATATATATATAATATATTATTCAAATATTCTATTCGCCCACACACACACACACATATTTATATATATATATATATATATATATATAATATATATATATATATAATATATATATAATATATATTATATATTAATTTTTTTTTTTTTTTTATCTATTTATATTTATTACTATATGAACTAATATATTATATATATATATATATATATATATATATATATATTATATATATATATATAAATATATATAATATCATACATTATAAAAATTGTCTTAAAAAACTATATATATATATATATAATAATATATAATATATATATATATATATTATATATATATAATATAATATATATTTATAATATATATAAATATTACACATCACCACCACTCAAGGCAAGCCTATTCAAGGAGGGGATGCAAGAAACATAAAAGAACAAAAAACAAAAATAAAATAAGACAAGTTCCACCTAACGCAAATTTCTTAGGTGAGCGGAGACGAAGGCTTTAAAGAAATTTAGATCATATTCGGTAGAAAACACAGAAGACGGGGGAGAGTTCCACGAACAGAGTGCTGGAAAGAAGAGGTACTCAACGTTCAAGCCTGAGTTTTATGTCTACACAAAATTCATGTGAGAAAATGCACCTTGTGCTACGAGGGCCTTAAAGGGAGTATACGAGTTAGAATTCCTGCAATTGGTTTCTAAAAGACAAGGCACCAACGTCATGTCAAGGATAAGAGGGTCAAGAAAGCAGAAAGTAGGGAAGTTTATTAACTTTTAGCCTTTGACTCAACCCAATCCAAAAGACGGGTGAAACCTGAGCCACGCCAGATATGAGAGCAGTACTCCATACAAGAGTGGATGAGGCCCTTGTATAAAGAGTAATTGCGAAGAAGAAAAAATTCTCGC
>SEYY01000267.1:382155-384655 GCA_009176605.1 Armadillidium nasatum
TTAACAAAAAAAAAATATTACGTACTTTAAAATAAAAGGAGAGGTAATGTTTACCGGGCCTGAACATTCACATGAAACAAAGAATTAATGAGGTGTGTTTCCATTCCTTTCCCTCATTCATTCCCCCATTTTGGGGGAGGTGAATGTTGGGGGGAGGACGATCTCATCTGCCTCGGGTTGTGGAGGTGCAAATTTGGAGAACACTTTAGTTAATGTATTACTTCAATTATACTTTGAAGATGAGATAGTACCAGAATATATATATATATATATATATATATATATATATATATATATATATATATATATATATATATATATATATATATATATATATATATATATATATATATATATATATATATATATATATATATATATATATATATATATATATATATGACACCTCTTATGGACAAGGTCTTTTTCAAGGAAGGGTCATTTAAGGATAAAAAAAATATAGGATAGAAACCCATCCAAGTTGAACATAAGGAATGGCAAGCTTATAACTAGCATTCGCTAGTTTTAAAGTTAGAAAGATTAAATATATATATTGGTCAAGAATTCAACAGTTAAAAATTAGTCTAACGAAGGCCCTACAATAAGGAAACTAGGGTCACCGATTTCTCACAAAATTATTTAGAAAACGCTGTATCTCTTGTACTACGAGGCTTCTCAATGGTGGCGGAATACCAATGGTGAACTCCCTCAATCGTTTCTAGCTTTAATACCTATTGAAAAAAGAAAGAGCGATATCATCACTTCGAAAAGATAAAGGGTGAAAGCAAGTAGAAAATAATGGATGGAATTTTTTTGTCTCCTACCCTTAGACTCAGTGGAAATGAGTAGAAAGAAAACCAGTTGAATTATTGGCACAAAAGTGAAAAGAGCTAGAAGAGCTGCTTAATAGATCGTTAATGAAAACAGGAATGGAGCAAGAGATAAAACCGAACCCTGAAAAGCACCACAAAATTTGACAGGAAAGGAAGAAATAATTCATCAGCACTTACCCAAATGGTACAATTTCGACTAAAAATTAGATTTGAATGATCAGTGGAAATGAGGAAACTAAAAAGAAGAGAAATTAGAGAACAATAATTCATGTTCTACTTGGTCATAAATTCTGGATATATCAAGCTTCAAAATGTAAGACTCTTCATAATCTATAAGGAAATAGAATCATATATCAGTTAAATAGAAAGTATATCACCAGTTATCGTAAAAGTTATTTTGATGGATATGAGAGGGTAAAGTATATATTAAAAGATCTTGGAAATAATTCAAATAAGAGCAATATAGTGAAAACTATTGGAAATGGAATCGTTATCTTTCTTTTCGGCGGCTACCATTTCAAAGCAAGAGTTTTTACAAAGATAAGTGGTGTAGAATTTGTGTTAAAGCCTTTCAATTAATCAGATTGAAATACCAGAAAGTATAATTAGAACAGGATAGAGCTACAGGAGAAAAAGCTGTATAATTAAGAGTTATACAATTATGATAAAAGCTACCAGTTAGAAGGAAAATGGTGCATTTTAATAACAAGTAAAAATAATCGCGAAACACGTCAAGCGTGTTCAGGAGTTAGTTTGTACGATTAGAGATATATGCAAGTTCCTTAATAAACTGTTCCAGAGGGTTAAGTATGGTTAATAATTTGGACTCTTCCCCTAAAAGCATTAGTATGAAAGGAACACAACCACTCATTGTAATGTACACTGAAACCTCCAAAATAGAGTCTCATCATTTGGATTAGAAGATGTAACAGTCTAGTGATAAAGAGTAAGATATTAATGAATGTGGAAAATTTATAATTTTTTGGAGAACGATATCAGAAAATTTTTATTGTTCCAGTAGTAGTAGTAGTAATAGTATTAGTAGTAGTAGTAGTAGAAGTAGTAGTAGTAGAAGCAGTAGTAGTAGTAGTAGTAGTAGTAATGATAGTAATAGTGGAAAGACCGATTTTTGTTATAAAACTCAAATGTTACGAGATTTTAGGTTTTTGAGACTTGTTTTAGGAGGTTTGATGCTTGCATAGGCACAGGCTCCATCCACCGTTGAGATTGAAATTACGGAAAAGGTTGAAGTTAGGTATATTAAGATTGCAAAGCGTAATTCTAGGATATCTGAACCTCTGTCAAAACTAGAAGTTAGATTACTTCCATTTCTTAATCTATTTTCAGAAGATATTTTATGATAATAAATTATTTCAAGTTTTGTTTCTGTTAAAACTTCAAGTCAGTATTAGGAGTTTATTTGATTAATAGAATTTTGATTTTTTTCTATTATTGTATATACAGTATAGTATAATAAAAACAGCCAATTAAAAAATTATATATAATATATATATATATATTATATATATATATATATATATATATATATATATATATATATATATATATATATATATATATATATATATATATATATATATATATATATATATATATATATATATATATATATATATATATATATATATATATATATATATATATAT
>SEYY01000267.1:414655-419655 GCA_009176605.1 Armadillidium nasatum
ATATATATATATATATATATATATATATATAATATATATATATATATATATATATATATATATATATATATATATATATATATATATATATATGTATATATTATATATATATATATATATATATATATATATATATATATATATATATATATATATATATATATATATATATATATATATATATATATATATATATATATATATATATATATATATATATATATATATATATATATATATATATATATATATATATATATATATATATATATATATATATATATATATATATATATATATATATATATATATATATATATATATATATATATATATAATATATATATATATATATATATATATATATATATATATATATATATATATATATATATATATATTATATATATATATATATATATATATATATATATATATATATATATATATATATATATATATATATATATATATATATATATATATATATATATATATATATATATATATATATATATATATATATATATATATATATATATATATATATATATATATATATATATATATATATATATATATATATATATATATATATATATATATATATATATATATATATATATATATATATATATATATATATATATATATATATATATATATATTATATATATATATATATATATATATATATATATATATATATATATATATATATATATATATATATATATATATATATATATATATATATATATATATATATATATATATATATATATATATATATATATATATATATATATATATATATATATATATATATATATATATATATATATATATATATATATATATATATATATATATATATATATATATATATATATATATATATATATATATATATATATATATATATATATATATATATATATATATATATATATATATATATATATATATATATATATATATATATTGATAGGCTATTTCCTACAATACGGGGAGGGATGGTAGCTACAGGATGTCTTTCTTTTTTCTCACAGGATATAATATATATATATATATATATATATATATATATATATATATATATATATATATATATATATATATATATATATATATTATATATATATATATATATATATAAATACGTGTGTGTGTTTGTTGTGTGTGTGTGTGTTTTTGTATGTATATAACAAAAAGATATTTTTCAAAAGATAGTCTTAAAAATATAAAACTTATGATCGTAATATTTTTTAATGTCGCCACTTTTCGTGATCTTTCTTGATTGGTTCACATTATTTCTTTCACGAACAAGCTTCTATAAAGCTGGGTGTTCTGAGACGCCTTCTTCATATTAACCCGATTACTCTTTTTTCATCATCCCAGGTGAGCAAATGTCAGAGCACTACCAACATTTTATTATAATTAGAAAATAATCAGAATCAGGACCAAATTAAAGACAGACTTGTCCAGATATACGGCGTTTTTAGATGTGCAAGTCAAAAGAAGTTGGGAAAATAGATAAAGGGAGTGTTCTCCAGTCTTTACCAGTTCAGTACATGTAAGATTAAGCATAGTGGTTAAGCCTGAAGTCAGAGAATTGGACTGAGAAGGGACGAAACGATATACAAGGAGATATGGGACTGGATATTTAGCAAGAACAATATTCATAGTAGTATCAATATGAAAGAGGGGTGGCGCAGCAATTCAACGAACAGAAAGAGACAGCAGATAGTTAGTGGGAGTAAGAGGTTAAAAGACGAAAAGTCATAGACACCACTTTTTCAAAGAGAACTATGTGAAAGAATATACCCCATATTTGTGAGGCATCAAGTGACAGCAAAGACTATACCATTAAAGTTTGGGGGCAGCATCAAAGTGAGGTCTCGAGTAGAGTTCACACAGTCACTCGGTAAATAACCATGTATCTCATGATATATATGGGAGTCGTTCGTTCTTGGATGGAGTACGCTTTACATTCATTCTATGTGGCTCCATTTATACAACTCTTTTTGAAAGTGTGGAGTCTAGAGATTTTCGAGATGTCAAATTTCCTGTTGACACTCCTTATCCTAAATCTCTTTCTGCCTGTCGAGCCGATGTGTCACTCTCCTTACGATGATGTTGCTTCTGCAACAGACATTACACTTTTGTTCATTAGCCGGATTTCTTCTCTATTAAGAAGACTTCTTGCTGCTTTCCTTTCACTATTCATCGTTCTGCCTCTAATATATATATATATATATATATATATATATATATATATATATATATATATATATATATATATATATATATATATATATATATATATATATATATATATTATATAATTATATATATATATATATATTATATATATATATATATATATATATATATATATAGAGAGAGAGAGAGAGAGAGAGAGAGAGAGAGAGAGAGAGAGAGAGAGAGAGAGAGAGAGAGAGAGAGAGAGAGAGAGATAGAGATAGATAGATAGATAGATAGATAGATAGATAGATAGATAGATAGATAGATAGAGAGAGAGAGAGAGAGAGAGAGAGAGAGAGAGAGAGAGAGAGAGAGAGAGGATAGTTGAAATTATTTACAAGAACAATGCTTGAGGTTCTTTTTAACAACGCAAATCTGCTTATGTAAGATTATAAATTTCCTCAAGGTCATGACAGGATATTCTTCAGGAGAAGTATCATGAGAGGAGTTGTGTTAAGAAATATAGAAACTAATAACGAAAAATTAAAAGAATTTCAACGCTCTACTAAATTTGGCAAAATTGCTGCAACTCTGATATATTTTGTCGGTCTTGTTTTTACTTTATTATTCCAACATTCCAACAGCTGAATGTTCCTAGTACCCATATAGCCTCTTACCTGATTTCAGGATTATTTCTTAGGTAAGCACGTCTAATACATTCTCTGTCCAAACAAATCAAATTGTTATGCTAATTCTTAATTGTCTCAAAGACTCAAATTCTTAACTACTACAGAGTGTAATGCTAAAACGCTTTTCAAAACAGTTACTTAAATTGTCGCTTTTCATGCAATTTTCTGGAAAACTGAATTTTTTTTTTTTTGTTTAAATTTTTTTTTTTTTTTTGGATTGTCTGAGACCATCCGAAACGAAATAAAGATTACATTAAAGGTCACGCTCAATAATTTTCGTAGAAAAAGTAATACAGAGGAAAAATAATATCTGCAGGCATGACGCCAACTCTCTCTCTCTCTCTCTCTCTCTCTCTCTCTCTCTCTCTCTCTCTCTCTCTCTCTCTCTCTCTCTCTCTCTTCTTGTATACAAAACTGGCCTGACAACAGTTATTAGTAAATTAGAACTTAACAAATTAAAAATTTTTCTTTAAATTTTCATTCCAGTTTTAAATAAATAAATAAATAATCTTACCTAAAATAATAAAAATATTTTCTGTATTTTGCGATTCCCAGACGAATCCGATTATTAAGAATAATCATTTCAGAGTTTATGGCGAAAATAATGATGATTATGATAATAATAATAGAAACATTACACTACAACAGTTCATTTTGAATGAACTTTTATGCAGACGACAAAATCACGTGATCTGGAAACTCTGAAAAACGTCACTGCGTATTTTTAGCATAATACATTCTAATTCTTTTCGGCAAATACTTATTAACTTTTTTCCATTCCTTTCTTAATAGAACAGAACTTTACACTATGACAAGCAAAATGTAAACATAAATTTCATTCTTTCTTCATGAGTTTCTTCACACAATTAGAAAGTTTACGATAGCCAGTAAGAAATCAGTTTTTCGACTATCTCGATTGCGATTGGTTGAGATCGTTTTCTTTTTCCTTACAGCAAATTTCTTTTTTTTCTTTTTTCCTACAATTTCTCTTTTTCAAATTGCCCGCCACAATTGGCTAGCATTTTGCGATATTTTAAATGTTTGTTTATTTTCTTTTGCAATTATGCCTGCGCTCATTTTCGTTATATATATATATATATATATATATATATATATATATATATATATATATATATATATATATATATATATATATATATATATATATATATATATATATATATATATATATATATATATATATATATATATATATATATATATATATTATATATATATAATATATTATATATATATATATATATTAATATATTATTATATATATATATATATATATATATATATATATATATATATATATGTATTTATATGCAACTCTATGTTTAGAACCCCCAGTACGTTCCACGCTGCTGGAACAACTCGAGTTTTATCTACGTTTTGTAAAATGGAAAATTCTTATCTTTATTTCAGGAAATAATCAGTTTTTAGATAAGAAAGATTGTATTTAAAACAAACAGTAAATTTGACTTTGTAATTCCCAACTGAAAAGGAGATTGTATGAAAGGGAATATTCTTGACTCTTGTATTTGGAAATAAATAAAATATGATCATTTTACTTCATATGCCTTAAAATTGGGATTTTAAGATAAAACTATTAATAAAGTTTAATAGAAATTCGGTGGTTGTGAGAAAAAGAAAATGTGAATGTTAGATGTTTGGCTTTGCCTGTGTAGTTTCTGGAATAGTAGGAAGTTTAAGAGATGAGTAGAGAGTAGAAATTGGTGGTTCGGGTTGTAGTGTCTTTTGATAGGTTCGTTAGTATATAGTGGATAAGCTCATATTTTGAGTGTTTTGAGTTCCTACTTTAGTTGAAAGTTTTGTTTTTAAGGTGTATATAAAAGGCATAAAATGAATTCGTGGTGATGAAGGTTATTTTCGAAATTGTGTAGTGTTCTGGATGTCATTCTTGGTGATTTTAGAAGGTTCTATTAAGTTAATCTAGTTGTTAGTTTCTGTAAATGTTTATGGGATTAATTGTAGCTCCTTGTGGTAAATTTAGAAATTAAGATCATTTATAATTATTGATTGGGGAATTATGGTAACGTAAATATGTGTTTGTGATTATTTGGATGATATTTATTC
>SEYY01000267.1:429655-439655 GCA_009176605.1 Armadillidium nasatum
ATTTGAAATTGCTGGTTCAACTTCAGTTTTAAAAATAAGAGTTTCGATTTATTTGTCATATTAATAGAGACAATGTATTATTGTTCAGAATTGATTCCTATTAATGAACTATTATTTTTTTTTTAAATTACTTTTGCAAGTATTTTAATTTCTTTTTTTTTTTATTTTTTTTTTATTTGTTTTGAAGTACTTCCTAAATTTAGCAATTTTTTTTTTTTATACTTTATTTATTTTTAATTATTAAAAGAAATGTATCAACTTGATATATTTATTTTTTAAAATAATATTTGTTTATAAATAATTTTCTTAAGATATTTCTTTTTTTTAATATAATTTTTTTCATATTATTTTTTTCAAACAATAGTGTTGACAAATATAATTAATGTTTAATTCCAAAATACATTTTTCAAAATAATTGTTTTAAAAAGTAAAAGGAATGATTCAACTTTTATTATATATATATATATATATATATATATATATATATATATATATATATATATATATAATATATATATATATATATATATATAATATATATATATATATAATATATATATATATATATATATATATATATATATATATATATATATATATATATATATATATATATATATATATATAAAATGTCTGTAAGCTGCTCGTTTACGTGATATCGATGGGACAATTTGGGATTAAAACCAACACCATATGCCACAGTTTATTACTTAGCAGGTTACATAGGACAGATGCCATTACAACAAGTGTTTAAAATGTAAGCCTCCGGTCTGAGCATACTGGCCTGCAACTATCGGAAGTCCATAGTGTTCCTATTAGGGTTTTTTTTTATTATTTTTTTTTTTTTAAAGTTCACATCTATTACTTTTGCCCCTTCTACGACCCTCTGAAGTAATGTTGCCTTTTAGCAGAGGTGGGCGCGCAAATTTTAAAATTTAGAGCGCAAACTCAAAAGCGCAAATTTTCATTTAAAATGCAAAGCGCACATGTCCGCAAACAAAAAAAATTTTAAAGCGCAAATTTTGAAGCAAAAAAAATTAAAAAAAAATTAAAAAAAAAAATAGAAAAATTTATATTTATTCAGCCATCTATGATCTCTTCCTCCTCGTAGCTCTCCTCTTGCATTCTGAAAAGGGTCATATTCCCTTTCATGAAAATAAATTTTTCAAAATTGCCTTCTTTGGTCTTAGAATGTCAGAGCCTTGACTAAACAACTTCTCCACGCCCCTGAGCTGGGTAATGGGGTATTATACTTCATAAACAAGTCCACCCAGACCTCTTGGTATTCACATGGAAAAAGGTTCCTAATGAGAGGGGTATTGTGGTGAACATCTACTGCATCCCAGCTATCCAGGTTTGCCGCAACTTCTCCTCCAGAGGTGTCTGCTAGATATATTGGGACTAGATTCTGAAAAATTTAGAAATGGTATCAAGAACTCAAATCTTTTTAAGTTTCATTTGAACATTATGTCAGTGAATTTATATATATATATATATATATATATATATATATATATATATATATATATATATATATATATATATATATATATATATATATATATAATATATATATATATATATATATATATATATATATATATATATATATATATATATATATATATATATATATATATATATATATATATATATATATATATATATATATATATATATATATATATATATATATATATCATCATCACCGTCCAAACCGGTAGGCTGACGCCTGTCGGGTGCTACTCCTCCAAAATTTTCTCCACGCATTTCTGTCCTCAAACATTCGGTTGTCTTCCACCTTTTCCAGTGTCTTTTTCCTTCGTTGTATGGCTTCTTCTACCGCTCCATCCATCTCTTCCTTGGTCTTCCCGCCGGTCTCCTTCCTTCTGGTCTCCATTCCAGCATCTCTCTCAGTCTCTCTCCCTCCCCCATTCTCTTCACGTGACCAAAACCATCTCAGTTGTTTCTTTCTATGTATTCAAAAATTGATTCCACCCCAAGTTTCTCTCTCACCAGTTCACTCCTCATTCTATCTCTCATGATAATATATATATATATATATATATATATATATATATATATATATAATATATATATATATATATTTATATATATATATATATATATATATATATATATATATATATATAGTTAAGAGATGCTTAAAGATTGTTCTAAATTATAAAAATAGCTCACCTTAAATGAGTCCATTTCAGATTCATTCCCATCACCTTCAGTGCCTTGATGTGGAGGAGTAAAATTCGATGCAATATTACACTTTATTTCCTCCAATATCTCGTCTTGACAGCTGGATACTTCCCCTCATTTAACCTATGTGCCACTCCGATTTTCAAGTGAGGGTGCAGAGCTGTTGCCATAAGTAAATCACAATCATCAAAAATCCTGCTGAACCTCGGTTCAAATCCCTTTTCTTTCCCTTTGTTTGGCTTTGGCTGCTTTAGTAAGTAGTTGACTAAGCTTTTGGCATAGTTAAATTTTTTCACCTCTCGTTGCAATTCCACGAGATTGTCCTTGAGGAGAAGAGGTTAGCAATAGAACCCCGCGTACGCATTCTTCTCATCTGCAACATATCCAGCCTCAGCAATAGGCGTAATTATTTCGATGTACTCGGCAATTACCTCCTTGTCAGTTTTATTAAATATTGGAAGACAAGGCTTTTGTTCCATACAAATAAACCAATAAACAAAATATTCAATATATATATATATATATATATATATATAATATATATATATATATATATATATATATATATATATATATATATATATATATATATATATATATATATATATATATATATATATATATATATATATATATAATATATATATATATATATATATATATATATATATATATATATATATATATATATATATATATATATATATATATATATATATATATATATATATTATAATATAATATCTTTTATTATCGAGGACAATTTGATATTTCTTAAATATCGATATTTTTTTTATATATCGGCATTCCTAGTTTAATTAAGTATTAATTTTTAATTAGCAGAAAGAGTAATAAAATTTGGCTGATTAAATAAGAAACTGAAATATCAGCCCAAAATTGTTTTTTATTAAGAAAAATGATGAAGCGCAAATTGGTAAGCGCTAATTTCAAAAAACTTCCGCAAAAACGCAAAATATTTTTTAAAGCGCAAATTTGCGCTTTTGCGCTCTTAAAAAAGTTGTTAAGCGCAAAATGCAAAAGCGCACATTTTCGAAATTTAGCGCAAAACGCAAAAGCGCAAAAAAAAATTTTAAAGCGCAAATTGCGCTTTTGCGCTTTTGCGCTTCATTTTGCGCTTATGCCCACCTCTGCCTTTTAGTAATTTTCTTCCCATACACTAACTGATTTAGATGACCTCATAAATAAAAATCACAAGAATTGAGGTCTAGTGACCTGGGCAGTGGGTAGTTGGTATTCACCAGCGAGTTACGCGCCAGTGTCGATGGGGTGGGGTCCAGTCATGCTGAAACGTGCACAAGCTGAAGCTGTCTATCGTACACCCACCATTATTGTAACACTGTAGTCGTGGCATCCCTCCTATGGAACCTGCAACGTCTTTAACTATGGTGTACAGTGTTTGTGTCATTCCCTATATTGTCTCCTCGACAATATAGGGATTTTATTCTCTCTTATATTTATTCAGTCGAATTTCATTGTGCTAATATCACCTTCCATTTGTCTAAGTTTGTAAGCATCGATGCGAATCACTCTTTATATAATTGTCAAAATAGATTCACCTACCACAAGAGATGCAACATTGTAAAAAATAACCCAAACTTCAAGTATGACATTAATTTCGTCTTTTTTTTCATTTCATTTATCATATTTTTTTTTTTTTTGGTCTTTAATTATTTTTATTATTATAAACAATTCGCACCTCAAGGACACTACTCTATTCGAGGAGAGGTGTTTCCTAAGATGTTTCTTCCATAGATTCCACTTGAGAAATCGAATCAAACCATTGCCTTTAGTCATGTGAATTAATCACTAAACCGTTATGCTATTTTTAATCTAAAAATTTCCTCTAATAAAAAAAGAAGAAGAAGGAAAAAAAAAGGAAGTGTGACTCTAAGTGAAGTTCTGTTTGATCTCACATAGCAAAAAGGAAAAAGTAAGGTAAATTTTTGCTCGCGTTCAAAGGTTAACCAAACTTTTTTGTAATTAGGTAAATAAAATAAGTATCAGCTGGCAACGGAAGATACTTCAATTGACGTTTGGTTTCGAAGATGAAGAATCTATAGTGCAGCCATAGTCAGGCGGACTTCCGAGCTGAGTATTACAGGTGTCAGATTGACTTCCGAGCTGAGTTTGACTAGTGTCAGACTGGCTTCCGAGCTCTGTATGACTGGTGTCAGGTTGGCTTCCGAGCTGAGTTTCATTGGTCTCGGGCTTGCTTCCGAGCTGAGTTTGACTGGTGTCAGGCTGGATTCCGAGATGAGTATAATTGGTGTCAGGCTTGCTTCCAAGCAGAGTTTGACTGGTGTCAGGCTGACTTTCGAGTGGTCTTTGACTGCCCTCTGGCTGGAAACACCTTTCTTTTCTTTCCATAAGATTTCATATCCTTTCCAAGCAGTTTGATTGAAGTTTATAATAGGATGGCAATTAATTGAGCAATTTTCACTAATAATTAGTAATTAAATAATTATACACGTATCATATCGTTCCAGTTCGATTGAGTTAATTATACGATTAATAAATCGATTATCGTTCCACTCCCATTAAGTTAATTATCGATAACTAATCGATTAATCTGCGTTTCAAAGAAAACACACAGAAATGACTCAGCATTTGAAAATTATAGATTTTACAGATTTTATTTTTTTTTCTTGCCAATATTTATTTTTAATTTGAACGCAATTAACTAAAATCAGTTAAAGAATAAAAATTAAAGAGTAAAAAAATGTCATATATATATATATATATATATATATATATATATATATATATATATATATATATATATATATATTATATATATAATATATATATTATATATATATATATATATTAGACAAATCACAGGATTCATTCAATTATTTTTATCCTAAAAAATCCTTCAAAATTTCCTGAATTAAAAACCAATGGTCACGAAAGACGATTTTGAAGAAAAATCATTTTTAAAATGTTATCCTAATTTATTGTGTGTGTGTGTGTGTGTGTGTGTGTGTGTGTGTGTGTGTGTATGTGTGTGTGTGTATCAGCGTGTTCTTGGTCCAGTGCATGACAGTGACAAACGTTAAGGAACGTTTAAGAAAGAATACTTTAAAATATATTTTTGAACATGATTTTACTATAAAAACCACACTTAAACACACACACACACACACACACACACACACACATATATATATATATATATATATATATATATATATATATATATATATATATATATATATATATATATATATATATATATATATATATATATATATATATAACAGGAAGATATGGAAGCATCATAATTCTTCTAATTTTATATCCGATCGCCAGTATTGCTTTAGAAAAGAAAGACCCACTGGTAATCCTCTTCCCTTTCTCTCGTACTCTTGGTCTTCCGCTCTTCGACATTAGAAGATAAACATATCTAAAGACTTCGATAGAATCTCGCAAAGCTTTAGTTTCTAAACTTTCCTCTTTCGATAATCTTCTCTCTGATTTTCTTTCTGTTGTAGAATGCCACCGTTTATCCTTTATATCTATAAATAGTTGTGTTCCTCAGGGATCTGTCCTTTCCCCTACTCTTTTTCCTAATTTTCATTAATGACATTTCCATTACTTCATTACCTATCCATTAAGCCGACAACTCCACCCTTCATTAGTCCATTCCTTTTGAAACCCACAGGAGCATGGGCTTCTAGCAACTAACCTCTGATCTTTCTCGCATTTCTAATTAGGGAAGAGAAAACATAGTTGTTTTCAGTGTCCCAAAAACTCAGTTCTTCTATCTGTCAACTCGAAACAACCTTCTACACAGCTATGACATTTTAAAAAAAGAAAAAAAAAGAAATACACATCATGCCAGTCACCTGGATTATAACCTCCGGCTCTCAAGCGTCCCATCTTACCTATGAAATAATTTTATATATATATATATATATATATATATATATATATATATATATATATATATATATATATATATATATATATATATATATATATATATATAATATATATATATATATATATATATATATATATATATATATATATATATATATATATATATATATATATATATATATATATATATATATATATATATATATATATTATATAATATATATATATATGGGGTATCCATTTACGAGAATTATACTAACAAGATCAAATAACAATAACTTGCGGTGACTGATCTATAATTAAGATTTTTTTCCTTTTTCTTTTTTTTATGGGATTTAGCACATTGTGTTTGAGACGGTTCATTTACATCCAAAGACACTCATATGAGCAAAGAATTTTAACTACTTTTTTAACCGTAAAAGGAAAACCACAGAAATATGAAAGAAAAATCTTCAAGCATAAATGCGTGAAAAATATTGTATTGTGTATGCAATATTAATAGACATTTTCCATCATTTTGAAACACTGATTCGGTCATATATGGATGACCAAAAATGTTCTTGTAAATTTGTCTTCCTGTCTTCAGAATCGGGAAGAATTTTAGGTTCTCTCATCCTTATCATTTCGAACATCCAAAGTGAAATAGAATTTAAAAGAGTCCTTGATTTCAGAAGTGTCAAAGTGAAATGTTTTTAATGTATTTGAAAAGATGTTCAACATGAAATTTTTCTGCATGAACCAAATTCTAGTAAAGAAACGATTGTAAGAAATAAAAGAATATATATATATATATATATATATATATATATATATATATATATATATATATATATATATATATATATATATATATATATGTATATATATATATATATATATATATATATATATATATATATATATATATATATATAATATATATATATATATATATATATATATATATATATATATATTTAGTATATATATGTTAAATATATCTATGCATATTCCAAATTTTAAAAAAAAAAAGCAAAAAAAATTTTTTTTCTACTTTCACAAGGCCGGATTTTTTATTGCATTTTTTTTCAAAAATTTCGATTTATTATTATTATTATTATTATTATTATTATTATTATTATTATTATTATTATTATTATTATTATTATTATTATTATTATTATTTTATTTTTTTATTTCTTTTTGCAATTTCTGAAGATCCTAGCAAAAATGAGAGCATTGAATTTCATACACAAACAGTAGCAAATGTACGGGGATCTAATAAGAAAAAAAAAGATTCTTATTTCTTTTTATATAATAATATCCTACAAATTTCGAAACATGTTTCAATACTGATATACTTCTAAGTCTCTCATAGTGAAGCACATGTTGTATGCCACATACATGTTTCATGCTACATGCTATAGGTGGATGGTCCATGCTACATGCTATAGGTGGATGGTCCATGTCACATATATATTGAATGCCAAATGCATGTTTCATTTACCAAATCCTGGATACCCCATACATATTACATACCACACACATGTTGTACTGTTATAAACTAATGTTTAAAATAAATTATAATGGTTTTAATTTATAGAAAATAATATATTTATATTATTGCAGAGTCTTATAATCTTTCTATTAATATATATATATATATATATATATATATATATATATATATATATATATATATATATATATATATATATATATATATATATATATATATATATATATATATATATATATATATATATATATATATATATATATATATATATATATATATATATATATATATATATATATATATATTAGATATATATATATATATATATATATATATATATATATATATATATATATATATATATATATATATATATATATATATATATATATATATATATATACTGTATATATATATAACTAAAATTGGTGAAAATTTCTATTCTTCATTCCTCATTTTTCAGTTTGTTAATTACTACAGTAATTTGTACGGGAAATAATATTATATTACTAAATCGTAAAATACAGAAAATGTCCCTTTTATGTATACAAATTACATATATATTTCTTTTTATATTTCTTTTTATGGTTCTATTCTTTAATTAAGATTCGGTTTATTGAGATATACTTCATTATACTTTTTATATAAATAGTTATTAGACTTAAATCTTTTCCTATTTTTTCCAGTGCTTTAAAAAGGTCCTTGAATATTTTTTATGAGGAAGAATAGCCTTGATCGTAGCTTCTGATGTGCATATTTAATGTTATTGTTCAATTACTATGCTAACCACATTCAGTGAGCAAGAATCAGGCAAATGATCAATAATTTTATGCTCTGAGAATAAGGACAGCTTATTTCGATATATCGAAATATCGAAATGTCTGAGTATCGAGACTATTTGTATTGTTATATTGTAATTTTGGTAGAATGATCTTCGTGTATCGAAGCAGTTTAAAATGTTGTATCATAATATCGATAATTTGATCTTTAAGTATAGAGACACACTATATCATTGCTACCTCAATAATCGAAAATTTAGTTTTAGAGTATCTATTCAGCTTATACTACTGTTGGTCGTTGGTCGTTGGTCGTTGGTCGTTGGTCGTTGGTCGTTGGTCGTTGGTCGTTGGTCTCTAAATACTGAGTTTCCATTGTCATAAAATTGCAGTAATAAAAATTTCGATATGCGAGTATCGAAAGAAGCAATATCGTTCGCATCCATTATAGAAATTTTGGCGGCAAATTATGTCGAAGCTAATTTTTTATTAATAAAATTTGAATAAAATAATAAAATAAATAATTATAATGGACTAATATTGTTTTTCCGGCAGCTGATTTTTTAGTCATAGCAGAATTATTTTACGATTATTTTTAATAAATGCTTCCTAAAAATTTTAATAATAATTTACTGTAAAATAATAATATGCAATTACTGTGAATCCTTGAGCATTTTCTTCTTATCTATGAACGAAGGTTTTTGTGGTGTATATTGGTTGATATATTAAAATATATATATATATATATATATATATATATATATATATATATATATATATATATATATATATATATATATATATATATATATATATATATATATATATGTATATATATGTATATATTATATATATATATATATATATATATAATATATATATATATATATATATATATATATATATATATATATATATATATATATATATATATATATATATATATATATATATATATATATATATATATATATATATATATATATATATATATATATATATATATATATATATATATATATATATATATATATATATATATATATATATATATATATATATATATATATATATATATATATATATATATATATATAATATATATATGTGTGTGTGTGTGTGTGTGTGTTGTGTATGTTGCTTTGTGTTGTTGTTTTTTTTTTTTTTTAGAAACGATTTAAAATTTAAAGAATTATATATATATAATATATATATATATATATATATATATAATATATATATATATATATATATATATATATATATATATATATATATATATATATATATATATATAATATATATATATATTTCTCCGGTGGGCAAAAGCCGGAGGCCTACCAAATTCCACGGGAGTTGCAAAAAAAACTATCTTGGTCGATGGAGGTCAACATATCTAGATACACGGCGTTTGAAAGTATGCAAGTCAAAGGAAGTTGGGAAAATAGATAAAGGGAGTATGTTCCAGACTTTACCAGTAGAGTATATGTAAGATTGAGCATAGCTGTTAAGTCTGGGGTCGGAGAGTTGGACACAGAAAGGATGAGACTGTGTAGAAAGGAGTGTCACACGAGCTCTTCTCATTGGAGGAGGTATGCGACGAGAGAGT
>SEYY01000267.1:447155-450558 GCA_009176605.1 Armadillidium nasatum
CTTCTAGTGATAGATTTAAAGGTTAAATAAACTGTGATCTTTTACGCCGATATTTATTAATTATAATAATATATTAATATATATATTAATAATATATAATTATATATATATAATATAATATATATATATAAATATTATATATATATATGCAAGGACGACAGGACTAGCCATCCGGCCTTGTGATTTTCTGTCAACGGCTTGTAACTACTCCAGACCAGTTTTGGAACATTGTTCGGAGAAGCGCAATCTTTTGAAAACCCCTGGGAGAGAGTGTTTCGAGGTTGGTTTGAGAACGATGCTGGTCCACTGAAAGGGTGAAAACCCTACCCAACAGTTTGGATAGGACTCATGGACCGGCATGGGACCGGCGAGCCGAGAACTTGATTTTTTGTAGGGCTTTGGGAGAACTTCTTCAAGCAGATGGGGAAAGATGCTGGTTCCACTGACAGGGTGAAAACCCTTCCTGGGAGAGGAATATATATTATATATATATATATATAATATATATATAGTATATATATATATATATAATATATATATATAATATATATATATATATATATATATAATATTATATATATATTATAATATATATATATATTTATAATATATATTATATATATATTATATATTATATATATATTATATATTAATATATATATATATATATATATATATATATATAAATCCCCTTCTTCTGTGACCTTAATTATATATTAAATTGTCTCTTTAAGATTAAAAAATACAAAATTATATAAAATAAAGACCCACTAGGCCTGGGGTGCTGGAATTTTTTTTCGAAATCCTGTAAAATTATGAAAATTTCAGTTTTTTTTTTTTTTTTTTTTTTTTAAAAAAAAAAAAAAATATCTTCGATTTCCTGAAACGATTACTTAAATAAGATATTTGCACTGAATTTTAAGCATATTTCAGATATCTTGTTCCTTGATGCTCTTATTTTGGAGGATGCGTTCTATTTATCTTATTTCACTCTGTCTCTCAAGCATAATCCTTAATTAGACTTAAATTGCTGTAAATATATGTTAATTTCAGGTTTATTTGAGATGTCAGATACTATAATGCTATGTGATAATATATGTTTCCCCGTATAGATAAGAAAATACAGTTATGATAACCTAGTTTTGAATTTCGTTTCTTATGATAGCTATAATTATCTCAAAACTCTGGGGTGTTTTTCCACCCTTAATTGTCTGCTCTTCTGTTTTAAAGTATCTCTTTTTTTCAAAACACGTTTATTAATATAGTAAAGTTGATATTGCAATAGGGCGTAAATGAAAATTTATTGCATATTAAGTTCTTTCCTTCTGTACTGTCATACACCTGCAGCTCTTCTTTAGTTTTTTCAGTAAAATACTAAAACTTATTTGGTAGAACAAAGGACTTTTATCTACTCTTCCTCAGGTCATGTTTTATTTGTTTTCTGGTTTCAATTCATTTCCCTCACAGAAATAAAAGAGTTTCATTACCTAATTTTTTTTTTTTTATTCACTTGCAAATTAACAAATTATTTATATTTTCATTGGCACTTCTTTTTTTTTTTTTTGTTTTTTTTTTATTAAATTTCATGTAAATCTCTTTTTTTTTCTTTTTCTTTTTTCCTTTAAAGAATATTTCTTTCCAGTATTCAAAGGATTCCTAAGTTGCTTGCAGTCTTCTCTCGACAAAGATTAATAATTGAAAAATTCACTTTTTCCGCTTCTGGTGATTCACTCGATTTTTTCTCGTTAAGAAAAAAAAAAAAAAAAAAAAAAGCTGTAAACAACGTGACACTCTTCTGATTTTCAAATCAAACGTAACCAATAACAGAAAACCTTACAACTACATTGTTTCTTCTGGAAATGTCGCCATATACGAAACTCTAAAAATGAATCCATTCCAAACTCTTCTTATTCGCTTAGCAGTACAAATACTATTTTGTTATAATATTTCCAATTGCGTATCAATTTCTCTTAAAAGATTTAGAAGCACTTTCTTAATTCTCCTCAAGTCAGAAGCTGTGGGAGTCAACCTCATGGATATAAATTCAGCCTTCACAATGACACCAGCCTTAGGGGTAGAAATCTCACGTTTGTTTGCTAATCATTTTGAGTCTTGGGATATATATATATATATATATATATATATATATATATATATATATATATATTTATATATATATATATATATAATATATATATTATATATATAATATATATATATATATATATATATATATATATATATATATATATATATATATATATATATATATATATATATATATATATATATATATATATATATATATATATATATATATATATATATATATATATATATATATATATATATATATATATATATATATATATAGTTATATATACTATATATATATATAGTATATAACTTACTGGTAGTCTGGAACACACTTCTTCATTCTATTTTTCCCAACTTCCTATGACTTATACACCTCAAACGCCGTGTACCGGTCATGTCGGTCTTTAATTGACCATTGACTTTCCCCTAACTCTGGTGGAATTTTAGTGGGCCTCTGGCCTTTGCCCACCGAGGTGAACAAATATATATATATATATATATATATATTATATATATGGGGCGTGCGCTTTTGAAGTCACAGTCAGGCGACCATCTGTACATGGTTTATGCCTAAGTTCACACCAATAAACAAAACCATTCGTCATACACTAATCGCTACACCATGAACGTAACTACTGTTAATAACCTTATAAGTATGCAAAATTAACCATTTCAAGGGCGCACATATAATCACGCATACAAACAAGCACACATACACGCACGTACTAGCACACACACACTCACACTCACACATATACATAATACATACATATATATAATATATATATATATATATAATATATATATATATAATATATTAATATATATATATATATATATATATATATATATATATATATATTATAATATATATATATATATATAGCTCATGTGTGTGAATGTGTGTGTCTATATGTGCGTGTAGGCGTTTTTATTGGGGCAATAATTATTATTACTTATTAGAAACTTTTACATATCCGTTAAAAGCTACATGAATGTAAAAAGAATTTCACTTTTTCAAATAATAATTTATCTTTTTTTATAAATTTTATTTTTCAAATTTTTTTTTTATTAATTTTTTTTTTTTTTTTTTTTTTTTTTTTTTTTGTTTTTTTGGAAAAATATTAAGTTTTAATCATCGCAGATGTCACTTCCTTAATTTTATTTTTCCATATTACTTTTATTATTATAAATATTAATTATTATTTTATTATTAAAAATAAAAATAATAGTAGCAGTAGTTAGTAGATGTGCTATAGCTGAAATATAAGTTAATATTATTATTATTATTATTATTATTATTATT
>SEYY01000268.1:2500-12500 GCA_009176605.1 Armadillidium nasatum
AAATCCCTGAGGCCTAACTAATTCCACCGGTGTCGGGAAAAATCCTATCACGGCAGAAGGAGGGGGACATGCTCAGGTACACGGCGTTTGAATGTATGCAAGTCAAAGGAAGTTGGGAAAACATAATGGGAGCATGTTCCAGAGTTTACCAGTAGAGTATATGTAAAATTGAGCATAGCGGTTAAGTCTGGGGTCTGAGAGTTGGACAGAGAAAGGATGAGACTGTGTAGAGAGGCATGTCGCCCGAGCTCTTCTCAAAGGAGGAAGTATGTGGCGATAAAGTTCAGAAAAGCAGTGTCTGTTTTAATACCGATAGTATAGAGAAAGTGACGCAACAATTCGACTGGCAGAAAGAGATTGAAGAGGGCTGGTAAAAGCAGGAGAGTTGATGAGACGAAAAGATCCATACTCCACCTTCTCAAGCCCAGCTGTATAGTGGAGCCACCCCAGATGTGTGAAGCATACTCCATACAGGGATTAACAACACCCCTATTGAGAGCAAGCAACTGGGGTGGCGTGAAAAAGTTTTGAAGGCTCCTCAGAACTCCCAACTTCTTAGAAGCTTGTTTAGAGAGAGAAGTAATGTGATCTTTCCATGAAAAATCACGAGAAAAAGATACACCTAGAGTTTTAAGAACAGATGAAGGTTTGAGTTGTGTTTTCGAAGAAGATATCATAGTTGTGTGGAAGATTATGTCGAGTGGAGGGATGGAGGAACTGAGTTTTTTGAGACATTGAAAACAACCATGTTTTCTTTGCCCCAATTTGAAATATGTGAAAGATCAGATGTTAGATGCTCCAAGGCTACCCTTCTTGAGCCTATTAACTGCAGTTGGAATGGACGTCTTTCAAATTGAAAGGAGTAACTAAGTGTGAAGTCATCTGCATATGAGTGGATAGGAGATGAAGTAATTGAAAGAAGATCATTTATGAAAAGTAGAAAAACTGTTAGAGATAGAACAGAACCTTGAGGAACACAACTATTAAGAGATTTAAGGGAAGAACGGTGGCCGTCTACAACAGCTGCTATGGAACGACCAGAAAGGAAATTAGAGAGAAGGAGAGATACCGAAAGATGGAAGTTTAGAAATCAAATCTTTGTGCCAGACTCTATTGAAGGCTTTTGAAATGTCCAGCGCGACAGCAAAAGATTCACCGAAATGCCGAAGAGCGGAGGACCAAGAGTTAGAGTGAAGGGAAAGAAGATCATCAATAGAGAGTTTCTTACAAAAACCATACTGGCGATAAGAGATAAGATTTGAAGAATTGAGATGTTTCCAAATCTTCCTGTTAAGGATAGATCCGAAAACTTTAGAGAGAATTGATGTCAAAGAAATGGGACGGTAGTTGGAGGCTTGAGAGGTTTCCCCCTTCTTCGTCACAGGCTGAATGAGCGCCCGTTTTCATCAAGAAGAGAAAGTCGAAGTTTAAAGAGTGCAAGCTCGGAAGTACAAATTTTGAGAACCACAGAAGGAATACTTAATATTAAGCTCAGAGAGAGCAGAAATGACATCTTTAGAAGAAATTCTAATTCTAGGCTTATATTAATTGGAGGGGGTTGAAGAAGGGGGAATAGCTCCGGAATTGTCTAAGGTTGAATTAAATGCAAACGTTTGAGTGAAGAGTTCAGCTTTAGAAGAAGGTAAAACATCAGTTGTGCCGTCGGAAAATACTAAAGGAGGGAAAGAGGAAGAAGCAAAGTTAGAGTTAACTTTTTTTTTTTGCTAAATGCCAGACAGAACGTGAAAAAGATGAACCATAAAGATTATTGCATTTTTAACAGAGAAAAGAGTTTTTGGTGTTGCGAAGGATAGATTTTTCCCGATTCCGGGATGAAATATAAGTTGCATGAGTTTCTGGAGTTTGAAGACGACGGTAATCCCTGAAGGCAGCATCTCTGCTGCGGATAGTACGAGAAGAAGTAGAGTTCAACCAAGGTTTGTTAGGTTTAGTAGAAGGAAAAGAAAATGGAATGTACGCCTCCATGCCAGAGAGAATCACCTCTGTTATGCGTTTGGCACACTCAGAGGGATCCCTCCCACGGAAGCAATATTCATTCCACGGTAAATCAAAGAAGTACGACCGCAAGTCCGACCAGTTTGCTGCATCGAAGTGCCACAAACGTTTCCTTTCAACAGAAGGGGGTCTTATGGAAGACTTGAAGAGATAAAAGATAATACTGAAATAAGAAGAAGATCGGAGGAATCCAGAAGAGGAAAGAGCTTAAGTGTAAGGAGAAGGATTAGAAGTTTGAAAAAGGTCAAGAATGTTGGGTTCATCTCCAAGACGAGTAGGAAGCTGCACCAACTGCTGAATGTCGTTTTTGATAGCGAAATAAAAGGTACGTTCACCAGCTGTATCATGAGAACTAGAAGAAAACCATTGGCGGTGGTGAACATTGAAATCTCCTAATATGATTATTTTAGATAAAGGAGAAGAAGAGAGAAAATGCTCTATTTTGGAGTTTAGATATTCGAAGAATTTAGGATAGTCAGTAGAATTAAGAGATAAATAAACAGAACAAATGAATTTAGTCGTAGAATGGTAAAAAAGCCTAAGCCACAAGGTGGAAAATTCGGAAAACTCCAAATTAGAGGCACGAAAGCAGACAACATATTTGCGCACGTATGCGTAACTACCGCCTTTTGCTGAAAACTGAGTATAGAGAAAGTAGGAGGAAACAGAAAAGGGGTTTGCTATCAGAACTCTCAAACATCTGAGTTTTCAGTCAAGAATATATATATATATATATATATATATATATATATATATATATATATATATATATATATATATATATATATATATATATATATATATATATATATATATATATATATATATATTTAATTTATGTTGGGTAATGGGGAAGGTGCCTCAAGATTGGCAAGATGCCTGTATAGTTCCTTTATTTAAGGGAAAGGGGGATAAATTTGAGTGTGGGAGCTATAGGGGTATAAGTTTGCTTAGTATAGTGGGTAAAGTGTATGGTAGAATATTATTGAATAAGATTGAGGATTAATGAAATGATTTGTGAAGAACAAGGAGGTTTTAGAGAAGGAAGAGGGTGTATGGATCAGGTTTTTACTTTAAGAATGATTGAAGAAAAAAAGAGAGAAAAAGGGAAGGATGTGTATATGTGTTTTATGGACTTAGAGAAAGCATATGATAGGGTGGATAGGAATAAACTGTGGGAGGTTTTGAGGGAGTATGAAATTGAGGAGAAAGTAATTGAGAGCATTAGATCACTTTATAGGAATAGTAGAGCGTGTGTCAGAATAAATAGAATGGAAACGGATTTTTTTGAGGTGAATAATGGTTTGAGACAAGGTTGTATTATGTTATGTCTCCGGGTTTGTTTAATTTATTTATAGATAAAGTGGTGAGGTTGATGGAAAGAGAAGGTAAAGGGGTGAGAATGAATGATCATCAAGATATATGGAATGTGAATGTGTTATTGTATGCGGATGATGTTGTACTTTTGTCTGAGTCACAAGGGGGTTTAAAAGTTTTGGTGGATGAGTTTGTAAAATGTTGTGATGAGTTAGGTTTACGAGTGAACGCAGGAAAGAGTAAAGTGTTATGGATGAAAAATGGGGAGAGTGAAGATAGGGTTGTAGGTGGGGGAGATGAATTGCTAATTAAGGTGGGGAGGGAGAGATTGGAATGGGTTAATTCTTTTAAATATCTGGGTGTGAATTTTGAGGGGGGTGATGTTTGATGACTGACCACCCCTGTTGGGAATCCGGCCTAGCTGTATGCGAATCCGGTAGCTCCAACTAACCCAGGCCAATGATCCTTCAATTGCGCTGCGGGGGAAGGAGCGGCTGGAGCAGCGGGTGGCGCCGCCGAGACACTAGCCGCAAGATCCCTCGCGGGCCGTTCGTTGGGGAGGTGGGTTGTGGAGTGGCGGTGTGTGTTGCCGAGGATAAAATCTCCAACCCCCGCAGCCTCTACACAGGTGTCTCTCCACGCGACAGGGAGGTTCACCCATCCTCATACGTCATCACAACGGTAAATAAGGCCCTAGGCCTCGTTGGCTAAACGGCGGGAGGATGTAGTTATGACTCTATAAGGTAGGGAGGGAGAGATTGGAATGGGTTAATTCTTTTAAATATCTGGGTGTGAATTTTGAGGGGGGTGATGTTTGTGAGGGTGACGAAGTTGGATATAGAATAAGAGAGGGGGAGAAAGTTTTGGGAGGCTTGAGGGATATTTGGAAGAGAGGAAGGTTGACAAGAGAAGTGAAGAAGAAAATGTTTGAGGGATGTTGTGTTCCGGTTGTTATGTATGGAAGCGAGGTGTGGAGGTTAAATGCGAGAAAAAGAAAAATGGTAGAAGTTTTCGAAATGAAAGGTCTGAGAGCGATATGTGGTGTAAGTAGAAGAGATAGAGTTAGGAATGTGAGAATAAAGGAGCAATGTGCTTGGGGAAGGAGTATGGTTGAGAGAGCTCAGCAGAACATGCTGAGGTGGTTTGGGCATGTTTGTAGGATGAATGATGAGAGATTAGCTAAAAAGGTGTTTATATCTGAAGTTGAAGGTGTAAGAGGGAGGGGGAGACCTAGGGGAGGTTGGGTAAGTGGGGTCAAGTACTTATTGAGGGATAGGGGGTTGGGATGGGAGGAGGGTTTGCGGTTGACGGAGGACAGGAATGAATGGAAAAGATTGGTGAAGGGATGAATGCTGCTAAGTTGTGACTTCTGGTAGTCAACACCCCACGTTTGTGGAAAAAGTTGTGAGTATAAAATATATATATAATATATATATATATATATATATATATATATATATATATATATATATATATATATATATATATATATATATATATATATATATATATATATATATATATATATATTATATATTTTTTTTTTTTTTTTTTTTTTTTTTTTTTTTTTTTTTTTTTTTTTTTTACACATCACCACCACTCACGGGCAAAGCCCTATTCAAGGAGGGGGTGTTGAAAGAATAAAAATGAAAGTAAATAGAGTACAAAATCCAGAAAATAAAAACCACCCCTACAGTACCCACCTAACGCAAATTTCTCAGGTGGGCGCAGACGCGGGCTTTAAAGAAATTGAGATTAAATGCAGAGGGAAATACAGAAGATGGAAGAGAGTTCCACAAGACAGAGGTGGCAGGAAAGAAAGAGGCACCACAGCGGACAAGCCTGGAGTTGCCTATGTCCACGCAAAATTGATGCGCGGACATTGCACCCCTTGTGCTGCGAGGACGCCGTAAAGGTGGAGGTACACGGGTGGATAGTTCCCTCGAGCATTTGCCACTGTAGTACCTATAGAAAAGTGACAAGGCACCAACATCACGTCGCAAAGATAAAGAATCAAGAGAATTAGAAAGAGCGGGACAGTTTATAAGTCTTTTAGCCTTTGACTCAACCCTATCCAAAAGACGGGTGAAACCTGAGCCACCCCAGATATGAGAGCAGTACTCCATACAAGGGCGGATGAGGCCCTTGTATAATTGGAGTAACTGCGAGGAAGAAAAAAATTCTCGCAGTCTAAACAAAACTCCCAGCTTCTTTGAGGCCGCCCTAGCAACCATTGTGATATGAGGTTTCCAAGACATTTTTTTGTTTATGTGAAGGCCAAAGATGTTTATATTGCAACAGGAGAGACGGGAGAACCATCGAAAGAAATAGAAAAGTTAGGAGGTGTCTTTGAGATAGAGATTTCCAGAAGTTGAGTTTTTTAAAGAGTTGAATTTCACAAGGTTGAGACGACCCCACTGGGAAATTCTATCCAGATCTGCAAGAATGGAATCGGAAAGATGTAGACGAGAAGCAACTCTAGATGCAAAGGAAGGAGCAGATTTGAAATGAGTAGAAGAATGGAGGGTTGAGTCATCGGCATATGAATGTATAGGGTTAGATGAACAGCTGAGAAGATCATTAATGAAAAGTAAGAACAGAGTAGGAGACAAGACAGAACCCTGAGGAACACCACTATTGACAGGAAAGGAAGAAGAAGTCGCTCCATCAACAACAGCCGAAATGGAACGATTAGAAAGAAAACTAGACATAAGTAAGCAAAGAGAAGGAGGAAACCCAAAGGAGGGGAGCTTGGAAACCAGTGACGCATGCCATACCCGGTCAAACGCCTTAGATATGTCAAACGCCACCACGCAAGTCTCCCCATGGTCCCTAAGGGCAGAAGATCATAGATCTGTGAGATAGGAAAGTATATCACCAGTAGACCTCGAACGACGAAAGCCATACTGATGATCAGAAAGAAGGGAATGAGATTCCAGATGACCTAAGAAGTGAGAGTTAAGAAGGGTTTCAAAGATCTTAGACAGAATACAAGTGAGAGCTATAGGGCGATAGTTGGAAGGATCAGAGCGGCTACCTTTCTTCGGAATAGGTTGGACTATTGCGCGCTTCCAACACTGAGGGAAAGTACTAGTATTGAGGCATAGAGAGAAAAGTTGAACGAGGGACGGAGCTAGCTCAGAGGCACACTTCCTTAAAACTCGAGGAGGAATGCCATCCGGGCCGCTTGCCTTCCTAACGTTCATAGACTTCAGAAGCCCATGCACCTGGTCAAATGAAATCACAGGCAAAGGCATAGGACCTCTGAGAGGAGAAGAAGTAGGAGGAGGATTGCCGGAGTCTTCCAGGGTAGAATTAGAGGAGAATAGGAGGCCGAAGAGATTAGCCTTTTCAGTTGGAGAGTTAGCAACAGAACCATCAGAGCGAATAAGAGGAGGAAAGGAAGATTTACAGAAATTGTTGGAGATGTTTTTGGCAAGAGGCCAGAAAGATTTTTCAGTAGGAGAATTTAGGAGCTCAGCACACCTTCGTTTGGTGAAAGTCCGCTTTGCTCGTCGAAGAATATCCCTGCAACGATTCCGATCTGAATGAAAATTAGCTAGAGTGATAAGAGAAGGAGAATTTTTCCACTGTCGATACGCAATGTCTCTAGCCTGAATGGCACGAGAACAAGCACGATCGAACCATGGATTTTGAGGAGAGAAGGATTTAGTTGAAGAAGGAATGAACCTGCTCATCCCATCAACGATTACGGCCCCCACCTTATCGGCAGAGACCGAATAAAATTTTTATTTTATTTTACTATTCACCCTTCCCACTCTCATAGCGTAGTGCCCTTCACAGTTCGCTCACACGCACACACACACACACACACACACACACACACACACACACACACACACACACACACACACACACACACACACACATCCACACTCTATCTCCCTTCCCCCCATCACCATTGCCCTCCATCTCACTCTGTCTTCCGCAACTCTCCTACCTTCGCCCACATTCAAAACTCTCCCCCCCCCAATATCTCCTCACCCCATTCATCCACCTCCACCTCGGCGTTCCCCTTCCCCTTCCCTTTCCTCTTCCTCTTCCTCTTCCTCCCTCTACCACGTATCTTATCATTCTACCCATCATGCTATTCTCATCCATTCTACACATATGCCTAAATCATCTTAATACACCCTCTTCTGCTCCTCCCACTATTCCTGTCCACACATATCCCTTCTTCTTTCGTTTCTGATTCTATCTACCCTCCTTAACCCACATATAGCCCTCAATCCTTTAATCTTTAAAACTTCTACACTTTTCCTCATCAGAGCATTCATCACGCATGTTTCACACCCATACATTGCAACTGGTAGATACATACTCCCAAACATTCCTACTTTTATTACCTTTGATATTCTCACCTTCTTCCATACTTCTCTCAGTCCCCCCCATCGCTTTCATTCCCTTCATCACTCTATTCTTTATTTCCCCAATCCATCCGTTAAATATATATATATATATATATATATATATATATATATATATATATATATATATATATATATATATATATATATATATATATATATATATATATATATATATATATATATATTAGGGATGGAGTGAAGTATCGTATCGGTATCGGTATCGGTATCGGCAAGTATCGGCATATTTTCCGATACCGGTATCGGTATCGGTATCGGTAAATTTTTAGGTATCGGTATCGGTATCGGTATCGGTAAGTATCGGCATTTTTTTTAGGTATCGGTATCGGGAAATTTTTAGGTATCGGTATCGGTAAAAATTTTGGTATCGCTCCATCCCTAATATATATATATATATATATATATATATATATATATATATATATATATATATATATATATATATATATATATATATATATATATATATATATATATATATATATATATACATATATATATTAGTGATGGCCTCCGCATCCGCATGCGCAGATGCGGAACATCCGCACCAAAATCAACATCCGCATCCGCATTTTTGAAAATTCAACATCCGCATCCGCACCTTTGGAAATTCAACATCTGCATCCGCATCCGCATTTTAGAAAATTCAACATCCGCACCCGCATCCGCATCCGCAAATTAGAAAATATGACATCTGATCCATCACTAATATATATATATATATATATATATATATATATATATATATATATATATATATATATATATATATATATATGCGAATTGTAGATCAAGAGTGAGGGTGAAGAGAGAACTATCGGATTGGTTTAGCATAGGAGTGGGATTGAGACAGGGGTGTGTGTAATATCTCCATGTTATTTAATCTATTGATGAATGGTTTACTTGGAAAAATGGAGAGAGAAGGGAAGAGTATTACGTTGAGAAATATGGAGGGTGAATGTGAAGTGAATGTTTTACTTTTTGCAGATGATGCGGCATGTGTTGGTGGCAGAATCTGTTGAAAAGATGAGAATACTTGTGAGAGAGTTTGAAGGGAAATGTGCAAACACGTCATTGAAATTCAATCCAGCGAAGAATAAAGTTATGAAGATTGGAAGTGGGGATGAGGAAATGTGGAGGGAGGAATTGGTTTGTAGAAGAGTGAGAATGGAAACTTGAGGAGGTGAATGAATTCAAATATCTAGTAATGTTGGATGGAAGGTAAGGGTGGGACGTAAAAAGAAATAAAGAACAGAGTGGTATAAGGAATGAAAGTATTGGGTGTCCTAAGAAAAGTATGGAAGAAAGGAAAAATTTCGAAAGAAATAAAGATAAGAATGTTTGAATATATGTGTTCACCTTCTGTATTGTATGGGAGTGAAACATAGATGGTAAGTGCTCGGTCGAGAAAAAGTTTCAATGTCTATGAGATGAAAGATTTGAGAGCGATATATAAATTGAGAAGGATTGATACGATTAGAAATGAAAGAATAAGGAAGATGTGTAAATGGAAGAAGGGTGTAATTGATAGAGAGGAGGAGGAGGATGTGCTAAAATGGTTTGGACATATGTGAAGAATGAATGAGGAGAGAATGGTGGGCAAGGTACTTAGATTCCATGTGGATAGAGGTAGGGATAGGGGAAGGCAGAGGTGGAGATGGATGGATGGAGTGAGAGAGATTTTGATGGAAGGAATTTGAGTTTAGAAGAGAGAAGAAGACTTGTAGAGACAGAGAGATTAAGGGCGGTAGTGAAAGGGGTTGGTTGTAAGGGAATTGTGGCGGGCACCACCCCACGAAAGTGGGAAAGGTGATAATGAAATATATATATATATATATATATATATATATATATATATATATATATATATATATATATATATATATATATATATATATATATATATATATATATATATATATATATATATATATATATATATATATATATATATATATATTAGTGATTTAATACGCATTCGCATCCTGATCAAAATTAACATCCGCATCCGCATCCTCATCAAAATTAACATCCGCATCCGCATCCGCACTTTCGAAAATTCAACATCCGCACTTTCGAAAATTCAACATCTGCATCCGCATCCGCACTTCTCCAAAATTCGAAATCCGATTCCGCATCCGCAAATTAGAAAAAATGACATCCGATCCATCACTAATATATATATATATATATATATATATATATATATATATATATATATATATATATATATATATATATATATATATATATATATA
>SEYY01000268.1:15000-20000 GCA_009176605.1 Armadillidium nasatum
CATTACCACTTCAGGATCAGCAGCTCATCCTTCTTCGGGAGTCGAATCAGTAGGGCAAATTTAAGCCCCTTAGAAAGAAATTTAAAAGTGAAATTTAATAATATAATAACGCGTGAATAGGTAGTGATGATAGTGCATGCATAATACACGAAAAATTAAGAGAGGAAAATAAAAATCTACCTCCTTATAAATAATGCTAATACTGTGTGTTTTATAAATGCAAAAAAAAATAATTCTTCATTTTCTATTTATACAAATAAAATAAATTAGAATAACCAACGATGTTCAACTTCATGTGAATGGAATTGCTACTACTGATTTAAAACCGTATGTTTTAAGTGAAAGCTTCTCAGTCTAGTGAGCTTGAACATTGTCATAAGGAAGTACTGTTTTCTTCTTATAATGGTGTTAAGAGTAAGAATATGCATTATCAATATGGGGAAAAGGCAGCTACAGTGCAGGAGCCACTAGCTCTTAGCAAAAATTTTTACAATGGTGCAGCTGTTCCAAAAATATTAAATGTGTTAAATATGTCAAAACCAGATTTAAATTTAAACCGTATCTACCATATCTTTGATGCTAGCTCAAAAGAGTTATATCTCATCGATTGAAAAAGTGACTTATCCCTTCTTAAAGCTCCTGCAGATGAGAAGAAAGACCTTATTGGCTTTCTTACAGCTGCTAATGGAAGCCAGATCAATATTTATAATTATGTAACAAAAACTGTAAATTTTTTTATTGCATCGGCAATATGAACATAACTTTTTAGTATGCGATGTACTTAGTAATATTTTAGGGATGGAATTTTCCCATAAATATGATTTCTTATTAGATTTTAGTACCATAGAATTATTGATGACCAGACTAGTCTCTCCTGTGATGAAATTGTAAGAAATGATTTTGAATCGCTGACCATAAGTAGAATTAATCGTTTTCTAAATACTACCTTCTCCCCTAAACTCCCTTCCGCACCTTCTCATTAATCTATTATTTAATTTTATATATAATTGATAGCGCAGACCTATGCAATAATAATACAATGGTAAATGAGAATATTTGGAAAGGTAAAAACTACACTGGGGTAGCATTGTAAACAATTCCTCATATAGGTATAATAAATTTATAAAATTTGAAAATATTGGTAATAAAGATAAATGTAATGAAATAAATAATGTAAGTAATAATAATAATGATTAAAGCGGTTATGAAAATAAAAAGTTTTAAAATTTCATCTAACCTCTGCAGAGAAAGATGTCCTAAAAGAGTTAGTCCCTTATAAGTTTGCAGTAAGAGGTCTCCCTATGAACATAAAAAGTCGAAGGATCTCTACGTGTCTATATGACAAAGCTAAAGTGGAAATAGATAGGTTAGTTAATGCTGGAATTCTATCTCCTTCTCATTCACCAAAGGTTTCCCCAATTATCTTTCTGCCGAAACCTTCAGGTGGAATCCTCATTGTAGCTGACCTGAGGCTTCTTAACAATTTGTCTCTCAAATTTAGGTGATTTTTAAAATATACTCCCTGGTGCTAAAGTATTTTCTGTTCTTGATCTTAAGAAAGACTTCTATAATTTGAAAGTTCACCCAGATTGTAGGAAGTTCTTTATAATTAATATTCCCTATTGTAGTTTCTCTTATAACAGTATAGTTCAAAGATTTCATTCTAGTCCCACAAGTTGTACTAAATATATTTTTTTAATTCTTTCTCGTATTCTTAACATTTTTATATACATTGATGAGATTCTTATAGCTACTCCAGCTCATGAAGAACATCTAAAGGTCTTGGAAATGATATTTAACAGGTTAAATGCTTTTAAGTTGACCAATCAAATGTTACATATCTAGGTTTTGATGTGCCTGAAGGTTTTATGCTCCCTAATGAGGATAAAAGTCTTTCTTTATAAAACATTCCAAAATCTAATGCAATTAAAGATCTAAGTTCTTTCTTAGGAAGTACAAATTATTTCCGCTCTTCACTTCTTGGTATTTCTAATATCGTATCTCTTCCTCTTTCTTTTCTCAAATTGCACCATACTCTCATCGTAGAGTAAAGTGGAATCCCGAAGCTGAAGAAGCTGTCAATCTAGCCAAAATGTCTCTGAAAAATGCTATACCTTTGGGTTTTCCATCTATTAATGCCAAGATATCTATTTTCACGGATGCCAGTCAGACTGCCTTGGCTGGTGTAATAGTTTCAACCGAAAATGAAAAACTTCCACTTGGATTCTATAGTTACAAATTAAATTCAGATGAAAAGAACTATAGTATTTTTATCAAGAAATTACTTGCCTTAGTTAAGATTCTTAAGAAATTTCAGCATATTGTAGATGTGTTTTGTGACAACCTTTTAGTTACACACTCTTAATTAATTAAAAAATACAATGCTAATGACTTGCAAGCAAGAGAGCATTGTTACCTTACTTTTCCTGTCTTAATACGATTTGACTCTACATCATACTAAATCTGAAGAAAATACTCCACCTGATTTTCTGAGTAGGAATCCTGTTCAACAGCTCTTAATGTTCATTAAAATTACCCACTCCATTTTCTGCAGGAAATGCAGATGTTGAATTGACAACAAGCCCTTCACTCCAACTTGGAGGACAAGAAGCTTGACAGAACTCCTTCCTGAAGCACACTGTGATTAAATAATGGTCGTACCAGAGCTTTCAGCCCAGCAGGATTCTTTAATTGAGGGTGGCTGTTGTTGAATTTAAATTATTTCAGTGCAAAATTAATTACAAAGAACTGCAAGCAGCACAAGAAACTGATATTCAACTTCAGAAAAACTAAAATAAGCAAGAAAATACTATTCTTAATTTGATTAACTCGAAAATCTATTATTAAAATTACCTGCTCTCCTAGGTTGTCGATGAATCTATTCCACTCTCACCTCGTATCTTTGTTCCCGAATCTTTCATTACTCTTGTTACCTCTTACTCACGTTCACTTGGGCATTTCAGAGTCGAGAAATCTCTGGCATCTCTTAGAAAGCGCTTTGTATGGAAGGATATGTCTAAATACACAAAACGGTTTGTTTTAAATTGTGATTCATGTCAGAGATCTAAATCTGTACGAAAAATAAGCTCAAATTATTAGTCTTATAGGCCAGTGTCTGCTAGATTTCAGGTGGTCCATATCGACATTCTTTAAATGTCTTCATGAAAAAACTATATATTTCTGAACTTTGATTGATACGTTCTCTCGCTATCTCTTTGTTTTCCAATTAAAATACATTAAAGCCTCTACAATTGCGAATAAAATTTTCCAATGGGAGGGTCGTCTCAACCTTGTGAAATTCTTTAAAAACTGCAGCTTCTAGAAATCTCCCTTTCAAGGACAACTAACTTTTCAATTTCTTTAGATGGTTCTCCCGTCTTTCCTGTTGACCGAATAAACATCCTTAACCTTCCACAAACAAAAAAAAATGTCTTTGAAGCCTTTCATCACAAATGTTGGTAGGGTGACCTTAAAGAAGCTAAGAGTTCTGTTTAGGCTGAGAGATTTTTTTTCGTAGTTAATTCCATTTGTACAAGAGCCTCATTCAGCCTTGTGTGGAGTACTGCTCTCATATCTGGGGTAGCTCAAGTTTCATCCATCTTTTGGATAGAGTCAAGTCAAAGGCGAAAACTCCGATGAACTGTCCCGTTCTTTCTAATTCACTTAATCCTTATCTCTTCAACGAGACATTTGTACCGTTTCTTTTTCCTATAGGTAGTGAAGCGTCAAATGTTATAGAGAGCTGACCTCTCGTATACTTCCACCTTTACAAGGGGTGCTTTGTCTGCATATGAATTTTCTTTGGACATTGGCAACTCCAGGGAGTCCGACGTGATGCTTGCTTCTCTTCCATCTTCGGTGTTTTCTGCTGAATTTAATCTCAATTACTTTAAAGCTAATGTCTGTGCTCAGCTACGAAATTAAAAGGTTTTTATTCTTCTTTATTTTTTAACACCTTTCTTGAATAGGGTTCTGCCTGTGAGAGTGGTAATACTATAAAAAAATAAAATAAATAAATAAATACTATTAAATACTTTGTTCTTCAGGGTTCGTTTCAAACACTTTTTCATCTTTTGTATACATTTCCCTTTTAAAGTCTTCATTAGAAACATCACCTAACTTAGGATAGGAAACTTTTGAGAATGTTGGTGTTATTATTTTGTCTTGGATGTGTTCTTACTTTTTGAAATTTTATAGAATAATTATTTTCTCAGATGAAATTCGCGGAAGACATAATCGAGGTAATTATGTCCATCATGGAAACGTATATTGCACACTTTTACCTTTCAACTAAGACATGTTCATTTGTTTATCTTTGCTTTTTTTCTCTTACGTTCAAAATTTATTTCAGTTTTCAAACTCCAGAAAATTTTATATTATTATTCAAATCCTTTATATATATATATATATATATATATATATATATATATATATATATATATATATATATATATATATATATATATATATATATATATATATATATATATATATATATATATATATACTACTAAGTAAAATTAACTCACAAGTGGTACGTAGGAACATAGGTGAATATTGAATCGACATTAAGGGTTCATAAATATGTTAATATAAATATAGTTATACATAGAGGAGGGAATGTTATGACGGGCCGTTGAAGCCCGAAGGGATCAGGCACACTGTCCCATATGATAAGGGAGCAATACTGCCAGGCGATAGCGGTTTCCTGGGCAGTGATCGTACGGGAACAGGATCGGGATTACGATTTTTTTCGGGATCATGGATTGGGATCAGGAGTTTGAATTTCGGATGTACACTATATGTATCTATATATAATAGTGACAAACCCAGATCCACACGCTGCGAAGCTCCTGGTATCGGCGAAGCTGCAGGTTTTTTTTTTTATTTAATGAAAATAACACGTAACATTACTGCATTAGAATTACAAGCCACGCAAGCGCGTAATTTGTAATGTGCGATTTGGGATACAAAAATGGCTTTACTTAAATTTTAAAGAG
>SEYY01000268.1:25000-33443 GCA_009176605.1 Armadillidium nasatum
GAAGATATTAGAGGAGGGAAAGAGGAAGAAGCAAAGGTCGAGTTTACATTGTTTGCAAAATGCCAGTAAGAGCGTGAAGAAGAGGAAGCAAAATGGTTATTGTATTTTCTACGGAAAAAAAAAGTTTTTAGCGTTACGAAGGATAGATTTAACACGATTCCGGGGTGAAATATAAGTTGCGTGAATTTCTGGAGTTTGAAGACAACGGTAATCCCTGAAGGGAACATTCCTGCAGCTGATAGCGAGAAAACAAGCAAAGTTAAACGAAGGCTTGTTAGGTTTAGTATAAGGAAAAGATTACATTGCACACCTTGATACCAGTGAGAATCAACATGGTAATGCGTTCTGCACACTTTGAGAGACCCTTCCGATGAAAGCAATAATCATTCCACGGGAAATCAAAGAAGTACGACCGCAAGTCCGACCAGTTTGCGGCACCAAAATCCCACAAACTTTTCCATTAAATAGAAGGAAATCTTTCTTGCGGAAGACTTGAAGAGATAGAAGAGGATACAGAGATAAGAAGGTGATCGAATAAATCCAGAGTATTAAAAAGTTTAACAGTATAAGGAGAAGGATTAGAAGTTAGAAAAAGTCTTGAAAGTTGGGTACATCTCCAAGACGATCAGGGATACGAGTGGAGCTGCACCAACTGCTCAAGGCTGTTTTGGATAGCAAAATGGAAGGCACGTTCACCAGTTGTATCATGAGAACTAGAAGAAAACCATCGGCGTCAGTGAACATTGAAATCACCTAATATGATGATTTCAGAGAAAGGAGAAAAAGAGAGAATGTGATCAATTTTTGAGTTTAAACAGCCGAAGAATTTAGGATAGTCAGTAGAATTAGGAGATAAATAAACAGAACAAATGATTTTAGTTATAGAATGACAAGAGATCCTGAGCCATAAGGTGGAAAATTCGGAAGACTCCATATTAGAGACACGATAACAAACGACATCGTTGCGTACATATGCACAACAATTCCCTTTGGCTGAAAATTGAGGATAATTATAGTAGGAGGAAACAGAATAGGGTTTACTATCAGAACGCTCAAACATCTGAGTTTCGGTCAAGAACCAGAGGTGAGGTCTAGAAGAAGAGAGGTGATGTTCAACAAAGTAGAAATTGGAGTGTAGAAGACGAATGTTGCAGAAATTAATGAATAAAATAGACCGTGCATCAGGACAAGCCGGCTGCAGTCTCTTGGTAGCACTAAACCCATCACTGGAGGCCACCAACTCCCAAGTGGTGACGGGGGAAGGGGTGGATGAGGGGTTATTTTTGGAAGCCGACCCGAGACTTCTCCGAGGCTATTGTTGTTGACGCCATTATTAATTTGTTTTTGTTTTTTTAAAAAAACGGTGTAGTCTGTATTAGTGTTTTATGTGTGTGAAGGAGACCCTACTCCGTGTAGAATATGGTGAGCGCGAAAGGGAGCGAACCATTGAGCACCGGGATGAAATAGGAAATACCCTTAACATCTCATATACCCAACGGGGGGTAATCTCATCGCCTCGGGAGAGGTACTTCTCTCCCCTGTAATATATATATATATATATATATATATATATATATATATATATATATATATATATATATATATATATATATATATATATATATATATATATATATATATATATATATATACCTCATCTCTTGTTCTTAACTGAAACTCAGGTGTCTGAGTGCTCTGACAGCAAACCTTACTCTGTTTCCTCCTACTGTCTCTATCCTCAGTTTTCAGCAAAAGGCGGATGTTGCGCATCCGTGCGCAATGATGTTGTCTGTTCTTGTGTCTCAAATTTGGAGTCTTCTGAATTCTCTACTTTATGGCTTAAACTTTCTTGCAACTCTACAACTAAATTCATTTGTTCTGTCTACTTATCTCCTAACTCTACAGACTATCCAAAATTCTTCGACTATCTTAACTCCAAAATAGAACACATTCTTTCTTCTTCTCCTTTCTCCGAAATCATCATTTTAGGTGATTTCAATGTTCACCACCGCCAATGGTTTTCATCTAGTTCTCAAGATCCAGCTGGTGAACTTGCCTTCCAATTTTCTATCCAGAACAACCTTGAGCAGTTTGTGCATCTCCCTACCCGTATCCCTGACCGTCTTGGTGATGAACCCAACATTCTAGACCTTTTTCTAACTTCTAATCCTTCTCCATATACTGTTAAACTCTTTCCTCCTCTGGGTTCATCCGATCATATTCTAATCTCCATATCTTGTCCTGTCTCTTCAAGTCTTCCGCAAGAACCGCCCCCGCCTTCGGCGAGACGATTTTCTGGCATTTCGGTGCCACTAACTGGTCTGACTTGCGGTCGTACTTTTCTGATTTTCCATGGAATGATTACTGTTTCCGTGGGAGGGGTCCCTCGGAGTGTGCAGAGCGCATAACTGAGGTGATTCTCTCTGGCATGGAGGCGTACATTCCATATTCTTTCCCTTCCACTAAACCTAATAAACCTTGGTTTAACTCTGCTTGTTCTCGTGCTATCCGCCGCAGGGATGCTGCCTTCAGGAACTACCGTCGTCTTCAAACTCCAGAAACTCACGCTACTTATATTTCATCCCGGAATCGTGCAAAATCTATTCTTCGAGATACCAAAAACTCTTTTCTCCGTCGTAAATGCAATAATCTTTCTGGCTCTTCTTCCTCTCGCCCTTTCTGGCATTTTGCAAAAAATGTCAACTCTAACTTTGCTTCTTCCTCTTTCTCTCCTCTAGTTTCTTCTGACGGTTCAACTGCCGTTTTGCCTTCCTCTAAAGCTGAACTCTTTGCTCAAACTTTTGCCTTAAATTCTACCTTAGACGATTCCGGAGCTGTTCCTACTCCTTCAACCCCCTCCAACTCATTTATGCCGAAAATTGTAATTTCTTCTAAAGATGTTATTTCTGCTCTATCTGAGCTTAATACTAAGAAGGCGTACGGTCCTGATGGTATTCCTCCTGTGGTTCTCAAAACTTGTGCTTCCGAGCTTGCACCCTGCCTTGTTAAACTATTTCGTCTATGTCTTTCTACTTCAACCTTCCCTTCTTGCTGGAAACGTGCGCTCATTCAGCCTGTGCCGAAGAAGGGGGACCCCTCTCAACCCTCTAACTACCGTCCAATTTCTTTAACCTCCGTTCTTTCTAAAGTTTTCGAATCTATCCTTAACAAGGAAGATTTGGTAAACATCTCAATTCTTCTAATCTTATCTCTGATCGTCCAGTATGGCTTTCGTAAGAAACGCTCTACTGGTGATCTTCTTTCCCTTCTCTCTGACTCTTTGTCCTCCGCTCTTCGGCATTTCGGTGAATCTTTTGCTGTGGCGCTGGACATATCGAAAGCTTTCGATAGAGTCTGGCACAAAGCTTTGATTTCCAAACTTCACTCTTTCGGAATCTATCCTTCTCTCTGTGGCCTCCTCTCTGATTTCCTCTCTGGTCGTTCTATAGCAGCTGTTGTAGACGGCCACCGTTCATCCAATAAATCTATAAATTGTGGTGTTCCTCAAGGATCTGTCCTATCCCCAACACTTTTTCTGCTTTTCATTAATGACCTTCTCTCTATTACTTCATCTCCTATCCACTCCTTATGCTGATGACTCCACCCTTCATTACTCTTTTCAATTTGAAAGGCGCCCCTCCCAACAGCAGTTAATAAAAACAAAAAGGATAGCCTTGGGGGAATTGACTTCTGATCTATCTTGCATTTCAAATTGGGGCAGAGAAAACATGGTCGTTTTCAATGCCTCAAAAACTCAATTCCTCCATCTCTCTACTCGACACAATCTTCCACACAACTATGATATCTTCTTCGAAAACACGCAACTCAAACCTTCATCTCTCCTTAATATTCTAGGTGTTTCTTTTTCTCGTGATCTTTCTTGGAAAGATCACATTACTTCTCTTTCTAAACAAGCTTCTAAGAGGTTGGGTGTTCTGAGGCGCCTTCAGATTTCTTCACACCACCCCAGTTGCTTGCTCTGTATAGGGGTGTTGTTCGCGCTTGTATGGAGTATGCTTCACACATCTGGGGTGGTTACACTCATACAGCTCTCCTGGAAAACGTGGAGTCTAGAGCTTCTCGTCTTATCAACTCTCCTGCTCTCACAAATTCTCTCCAATCTCTTTCTGCCCGTCGAAATGTTGCGTCACTCTCTCTTTACTATCGCTATTACAACGGACACTGCTCTTCTGAACTCTCTCGTCGCATACCTCCTCCATTGAAGAAGGGCTCGTGCGACACGTCCTTTCTACACAGTCTCATCCTTTCTCTGTCCAACTCACTGACCCCAGACTTAACCGCTATGCTCAATCTTACATGTACTCTACTGGTAAAGTCTAGAAGACACTTCCTTCATCTATTTTCCCAACTTCCTATGACTTATGCACCTTCAAATGCCGTGTATCAGGTCATGTCGGCCTTTAATTTGACCATGTTCCCGACTTTCTCCCTAACTCTGGTGGAATATTAGTAGGCCTCTGGCCTTTGCCCACCAGAGGTGAAATAACATATATATATATATATATATATATATATATATATATATATATATATATATATATATATATATATATATATATATATATATATATATATATATATATATATATATATTATATATATATATCCATCGCTCACGGACAGAGAGGCCTTTTCAAGGAAAAATAACAACAACAAAAATAATTAACTAGGAATTTCGAAACAGTAGAAGTGCAGAACAGAACCACCAAAAATTACAACTATATTAACTGGTAATCTGACTTAGATTTTTTTTGTTCTCTTTGAGCCTTCGCCGAAACGCTAACGTCATTTCCCGTCCATTGTTAGCAGATCAAGATCTATTCCACCCGTGTGCTGTTGCTTGTCAATTATGCTTCTTTGATAATAAAATCGAAAATGTTGTGTTGGTTGCAATTATCATTGAAATTTTATGAATATCCTGTGGAATACTTTAGCCAAATTACAAAATCCTTTTCCCATAAAATAATCGGGATATCGGGATCGTGAATCTCGTACGATTACTGGTCCTGGATGCGTCTATACTTAGTCCTGTGTCCCTCAGCTTGACAACGTCGATGCATGCTGGAGATGATGGCCTGTATGGACCGACCTTGGCCCCAGCTAATAATCAGGGAAAACCGGGGTTTACCTGTTGGGGTTAATTGCAAATTATACTTATTAATGGTGGATTAAATAAAAAAATATAAGAAAATTAAGATTTTAATTCTATTACTCTTTCGTTACATATTGGGTGGTGCAAAATGAATGCAGCATTAAAGAGAAAGCAAACGATTCATTCGCTTAAGTTACTATTCACTATCAGAATCTTGAACATTTACATCATAAGTTTTAGAATTTGGGAGGGTGAAATGTTTAGGAACAGAGGGCAGCGACGTTGAAAATATTACTACTCTAAGATTGTGTTTTAAAAACAGTAGCATTTCTACATTCTTTGGCAATAGTTTGATTCTATTTTTTTTTTTTTATCTTTCACTGGCGCTGGAGCTTGCTGGTGGGCACAAATATACTTACCGAGTGTGTTGCAGTGTGGGGAGATCATTCTTGTTTGCCTTCCAGAAGGCAATAGAATCGTCATTGATGTTTTTTTTTCATATATTTATTAAACTCAGTCAAAGCAAACTGTTAAATTCGGTCATAGTCCCGTACTGGCTTCTGAATCATCGGAATCCGCAAGGGTAACATCACACGAAGATGATAATCCAGAAGATTTAGGTTTCTGATAATATGTAAATTTTCGTTACTTGAAGTCTTTAAACTTAACTTACTATCACCAGTATTTTAATGATGAAACTAGTACTATTATTTACCTCACTAAACTGAAATGGACATATTTCCATATCTTCCTCAGTATTGAAATTGAACTTTTATTGTACAAAATCTGTAATTTTCGGAATTATTTTTCTTAAAAAAATGACTATAATCATTAATTTAAGTGAATGCTGGCTATTTTACTTCTTCCTCATAATTAAATTAACCTCAATTAAAATTGTATCTAATTTTCTTAATCTAAAATTTCAGTCCTTTTGACCTCTTTACAAATTTGGAATACCCCGTCTTCGGCAAAATTCCAACCCCGGTCGGTCCCTAACCTCCTATGTCAACTTCTCCTATAAGCGTGCAACCGTCTGTCGCAGGTCAATAAGGCTTTTTGGAAGGTGCTCTAACCATCGTAGCCGACTTTTCAGTATGTACCAGATATGCTCAATGGAGTTGGAAGTCCTGACTGTGCGCGGGCCAGTCTAACGTTCGAATCCGAGTCGTTTGGCAGTAGTCGGCAGCATACCTTGCATGTAGAATGGAAAGGGTAGAACGTATGCCTTCAGTTTGTACGTGATGTAATGTAGGCCTGTTAGGGACCCTCTATCTAACAAGTTTAACTCTGTACGTGCTGTGTACGATATTCCTTCCCATACCATTACTGACCCACCACCTTAGGGTGGTATCTGGTGCATAGTGCGTGCCGTGAATCGCTCATTACGTCGTCCGTAGATTTTTGTTTATGTGAAGACCAAGGATGTTTATATTGTCGACAGGAGAGATGGGGGAACCATCGAAAGAAATAGGAAAGTTAGGAGGTGTCTTTGAGAGAGAGATTTCTAGAAGTTGAGTTTTTAAGAGTTGAATTTCACAAGGTTGAGACGACCCCACCGGGAAATTCTATCCAGATCTGCAAGAATGGAATCGGAAAGATGTAGACGAGAAGCAACTCTAGATGCAAAGGAAGGAGCAGATTTGAAATGAGTAGAAGAATGGAGGGTTGAGTCATCGGCATATGAATGTATAGGGTTAGATGAACAGCTGAGAAGATCATTAATGAAAAGTAAGAACAGAGTAGGAGATAAGACAGAACCCTGAGGAACACCACTATTGACAGCAAAGGAAGAAGAAGTCGCTCCATCAACAACAGCCGAAATGGAATGATTAGAAAGAAAGCTAGACATAAGTAAGCAAAGAGAAGGAGGAAACCCAAAGGAGGGGAGCTTGGAAACCAGTGACGCATGCCATACCCGGTCAAATGCCTTAGATATGTCAAGCGCCACCACACAAGTCTTCCCCATGGTCCCTAAGGGCAGAAGACCATAGATCTGTAAGATAGGAAGTATATCACCAGTAGACCTCGAACGTCGAAAACCATTCTGATGATGATAAGAAAGAAGGGAATGAGATTCCAGATGATCCAAGATGTGAGAGTTAAGAAGGATTTCAAAGATCTTAGACAGAATACAAGTGAGAGCTATAGAGCGGTAGTTAGAACGATCAGAGCGGCTACCTTTTTTTCCGAATAGTTTGGACTAATGCGCGCTTCCAACACTGAGGAAAAGTACTAGTATTAAGGCAAACAGAGAAAAGTTGAACGAGGGATGGAGCTAGCTGAGACGCACACTCCCTTAAAACTCGGGGAGGAATGCCATCCGGGCCGCTTGCCTTCCTAACGTTCATAGATTTCAGAAGCCCATGCACCTGATCAAAAGTAATCACAGGTAAAGGCATGGGACCTCTGAGAGGAGAAGAAGTAGGAGAAGCATTGCCGGAGTCGTCCAGGGTTGAATTAGAGGTGAATAGGAGGCCGAAGAGATTAGCCTTTTCAGTTGGAGTGTTAGCAACAAAGCCATCAGAGCGAATAAGAGGAGGAAAGGAAGATTTACAGAAGTTGTTAGAGATGTTTTTGGCTAGAGGCCAGAAAGATTTATCATTAGGAGAATTTAGAAGCTCAGCACACCTTCGTTTTGTGAAAGTCCGCTTTGCTCGTCGAAGAATATCCCTGCAACGATTCCGAGCAGAATGAAAATTAGCAAGAGTGATAGGAGAAGGAGAGATTTTCCACTCTCGATACGCGATGTCTCTAGCCTGAATGGCAAGAGAGCAGGCGCGATCGAACCATGGATTCTGAGGAGAGAAAGATTTAGTTGAAGAAGGAATGAACCTGCTCATCCCATCAACGATTGCAGCTCCACCTTATCAGCAGAGACTGACGCGTCTTCAGAGACAAAGCAGTCCATCCAAGGATAGTTATCATAGAAGCAACGCAAAGCCTCCCAGTCAGCCTGATCAAAGCGCCAGAAGATACGCTTATGGCAGGGTGGAGCAGTTGGAGAGAAAGCTAGAAAATTAAGAGTAATTAGGTTGTGGTCAGATTTTCCAATAGGTGCGAAGACAGCGTATTTATAGAGAGAAGGACTAGTATTGAAACATAAGTCAAAAGGGTTTAAGAATTGGTTAGGACGATCCGGAATGTGTTTTGGTTCTTTAATCAGTTGGTCCAGATTGTTGAGAATGCTGAATGATTCGGCCTCCTCCCCTCCTGGATCAGTATGAGAGGAACCCAACCATTCAGTGTTGTGTACATTAAAATCCCCTAAATAGAGGACCTCAATATTTGGATGGAAGATGTAACAGTCTCGTGAGAAGTGGTTAGGTATTC
>SEYY01000269.1:0-17500 GCA_009176605.1 Armadillidium nasatum
AGCTCATACGAGAAGCATTTGAGGGATATCCTTATGATAAAGAATCTAACTATAAGGATTCTTTTATTAATGCTATTAAAACTAATAACGAAATTGCTGTTGATTATCTATGGAGAAATAAAATAAAAATGGATGAAAGAAAAGTCATTTTAGAAATAGCACTTAAATTGGTTGCTGGCGATTCTTTGAAAACTAACATTATGATGTTCTTACTTTTTCAAGTAAATAAAAATGAATTTGAAGAATTTTTTGTACATTTCTCTTTCAATGTGATTGAAAACGTTATCAAAGAAGTTAGATGGCATTGTCTCTTCGATAAAATATTTGATGCACTTAAAGATTATTTTAATAGTGTTTTTATTTTAAAAATATTTGGTATTCTGACAGATCCTCATTGTATACTTTGCCCATTAGAATCAAATTTAGATTTAGTGGTATATTTTTTCAGTTCATTGTCTGCATCTGATAAAATTTGTATAATGTGGAACCGTACACCTAATCAACAAGAAACGTTGTCGTCTTCAGCTCAAGAAGATGAAACCCCTTATGAAAGAGTTCTCTTGATGTCGCTTGATAGAGCGGACTACCTTGAAAAAATGTTAAGAGTTGGAGATAGTTCTGCAATAAGAAACTTTTTTATTTCCAATCGTGGGGTTAATATATTATCTATAGCGTTTACAAACAAAAAGGTACATATTTTCACAGTTTTAAGAAATGTTGTTGAAGAAAGGTATTTTAATGAAATATATCGCCCTTTTGAAAATATTTAAGATATCGTTTGTAGGTTAATTTTTAGGCCCAGGCAATAATTTCTTTTTAAAATTGAAACTTTTTTTTTTTGTAGAATGAATATCTTATAAAAAGAAACATTTTCTTCAAATTAAAAATTGGATTCTAAATGTTTGTAAAATATCGACACTGTTAAAATGATGCTTAAAATATGATGCAAATGTTTCCTTGTTTAAAAGATTCTCAACATCGAGTTTAGATAATTTATTACGACAAATTAAAGACATGGGTTTTAAAATTACAGTTTAGTTTTCAAACACAAATTTACTTGTGAAAGTAAATTAAAATGAATGAACATTAATTCATTAGATTTAATCATAATATATGTCAAATTAACAATACGAATTAATCAATATTTGGTATAATAATTTAATTGGTATAAATAATTTCCATCAATCTTTAAATTTCTTTTCACAAGTATTTTTGGTGAAAGTTTGATTATTAGTTCTAAATATAAACTTTTTATTTGTAAATAATTTTTAAATAATTTAAGATCTCTCGATGTTTGTAGAGATGAATTTGGTAAACTGTTATTAAAGCTTCAGTTCTATTAAAAAGAATTTTTGTACAATATTAAAAGGAGAAATAATCAGCCTAGAATGTAATCTTTTTAATTCATCACAATTAATTGCAAATAAAATTTTCGTACTAAATTGCGAAATAAAAGTTTTACCAATTATTATAAAATTATTAGAATTCATATTCAATATTTTAAATTTTCATTGTTTTTCAAATTTACCAAAAAAAAAAAAAAAAAAAAAAAAAAAAAAAAAAATTTTTTTTTTGAAAATTCTTTCCTTCAAATATTAATTTACTGCTATTGCGAGAAATTTACTTCCTTTAGTAATACCAAAAAATTTTTAGGATAATTTAAATATATTTTTGTGCTTTATGTATTTTTTATAATAAATATGTTTTCTAAATAAAAGTTTTCAACCTAAGTGTCCTTTCTTTGCGTGTTCAAATGAAACAATTATTTTGACAGTTTTTAAACATTAAAATATTATTTGGGATTGTTTCATGCAGTTAAACTAAGCTGCGGATTTAGAGTTGGATGGTGCTAGAACAGCAGTAATTAATTTATTTAAATAAATACTGTAGAATGGATTTGTAAACTGAGCCAAAGGGGGAGATAAATGATTTTAAATTGAGATAGACAAACTTAAAATTGAAGTCTGGACAGGAATTGAGTTTTTTTTATGATGCCGTAGCCGCAATTTGATCCGGCATAAAGGTTTAAATGTTCCGCAGCCCCTTGTTCAATTTATTAATTTCCATTCACTAATATGAATATATGTAACATTTATATTCTTTCTCAATTCTATAATATGCTACAACTTTTGATGAAAAAAAGTGATCGTTTAGCTTGTTGTAAGTTTAGGGTTCAATCCCTAGTTTAAAATCAATAGTTTATATATAAATTTTCTATCAAGTTATTTTGGAACATCCTCGTAATCAAGTTTAAAAACTTGCCTAATATTTAAGAAATTTTTGTAGGCAATTAATTTTTTGAAATAGAATGTTACCTAGAGAGCTTAATTCAAGCTCTCTGTTAGTGTGACTGTGTATGCTTTCTATAAATTCGTTGTGGCTTGTAAACAGTTTTTTTTATCCTTACTTGAGGGACGACATGTTAATAAAAAGAAGTCAATTATTCTACAATAATTTATACATTGAAACATCCTAATTTGAACTCGTGTTTCAGGCTTTATACCGGAGATAGATTCATTATGGTTGTGCCTAGGGTCAATTGACACCTAGATCTGACACTGCACATAACAATCAACATTGAATGAAAACGTACTAAATAGATATTTAGAGAGAGTTCTACAGAGGATAGATAATGAAATTTAGCATAGAATGAATTATATTAAATATTTCGAATACTTCAGAAGTTAATGTAGAAAATACCATTTCAAGAAGAAACCAACATTTCCCAGGCTTCATTAATAACCCCACAATTGGAACTTGTGGTGGTATTAGCATGGACCAAGGACTTTTTTGAAAACGTCGTCTTTGATTGTCCGAAGCAATGAGTATTTGACATTTTCTTTAAAAGTTATCGTTGAAAATGTGTAGCGTTGTAATTCAACTATTGATTCTTCTATTTAAAAAGTCTCATCCTTTCTCATTTCATCTCTGACCTCAAACTTGTAACATTTGAGATTATCTATCTATTTTTTATCTTTTACAATTGGAAAAAGGTCTACAAAGGTAACATTTTGATGCGTTGCTTTCATTCATTGATTTTATAGTAGAGGATTTTAATAAATATGGATAATATCTGTGAAAAAAAAACAAAAATAGCTAAATTGTAGTTTCTTCCTTTACATTTACATTCTAGCAGTGACCTTGTTTTATATCAAATCGAATCCAAAAAACTCCATAGAGGATCTATGCTGAAAGAAACATCTAAAGTTTCTTCCAAACCCAAATTCAATCAAATTTAACATCATCATGGTTAATTTCAAGGTATTGCCATCTGCAATTAATCGTAAATTTATGTTGCTTTGGGTGTTTTTTTTATACAATTGGTTTTCCCAATTTTTTTTTTTTTATTTTTTTTTTTTTTTTTTTTTTTTTTTGCAGAATTTTAAACTCAGTACAATATTCCATTTTATGGTATTAAACGTGAATAAATAAATGCAAGTTGCAAAATACTTTATGATTTCAAAGTTTTTTTTCGAGTGAAAATGTATTAGTCAAAAAAAAAAAAAAATATAAATCCAAAATTAAAAAATTATTGATAATATTTTTTAAAAAAACTTGGAATTATGTGAAAAGTATTTACATGTCATAAGTGGAATAATATTTACAATCTATAGAAGCATTCATAAACATAAATCTTGAGCATTAAGTGCTCTCTCGGAGAGTAGGTAGCTTGCATAGAATTTGCGATTAAGTTGTAGAGCTTTACGAGCTCTCAATGCGAGTGTTTCACTTGCTCTGAACTCGTGATGGCTTGAAAGGTAGTGTTTTGTTTGCCTGGAAGGGAAAACATGCCCTTCGTTGGTGAGGTCCGCCATTTTTTTTTTTTTTGTGATGGAGTGAATATAAATTTTTTGTATTTCTAGAAGGACTGCATAGTGTACTTCGTTGCTAAGGTTCTCTCTTGAAACTAATAATAAAAAAAGAATTTTAAGTTTCGCGGAAAGTCAAACTAGGAAAAAAAAAGAAACTAGTAAAAAAGTACGTAAGAATGCTTTAATTTAAACAGATCGGTTAGTAATTACTTTTAATTAATGCGTGCATTATGGTGCTAAAAATGTTATCCCAATAACTTAATATATTCTACCTTTTGATTCAAGTGCTTTTTATTAGTTTGATAGATGAATAAAAACTATTCTGGTTAGACAATTATTTAAAAGCTGTTGTAATTAGAATCATAATTTGAAATATAAATTCATTAAAAATGTAGTACATATATATTGATATCTGCAAAATTATCAACTAAAATGTTAGTTTTATTTCGAGTGCTATTTTAAGACCTCTCGATATATATATATATATATATATATATATTATATATATATATATATATATATATATATATATATATATATATATATATATATATATATATATATATAATAGTATGTACCACCAATTGTAATGTTATGTTAAAAAATATAGTTTGAAGTGCAATTTTAAGATTTGAATTGGAATATGTATTAGAAATATATTCGAAATTTGACAAACTTTAAAAACAATAGCTTCGATCATATATTTGTTTCAAAAGGGAATATATACTGTACTACAATTATAAAGAAACTATTATGGAGTATAGTTTGTAATTAAATATGTATGTCATATGTAATTAAATATGTATGTCATTTGTAATTAAATATTCATTGGTATCTACCAAAACTATAGCTAAAGTTAAAATATAGTTTCAAGCCTTAATTTAAAATACGATAATTACCATTTTAATCTACCACAATTATTGCTAAAAAAGTTAATAAAATATAATTTTAAGAGTACTTTAAAGGTATGTTTAATATCTCGAATTGGTAGATACTTCAATTTGCATAAATATTACGAGTTTCAATATTTATTTATTTATTTATTTATTTTGTAATATAATTTTTTAGGGGAATTGTTCAATGCTTACGTTTTACATTTTAACTAATTGTAAACATTATACGTAAGATTTATAATAGTCAGCAGAGATTTCAGTATAGTAAGCTTCACACCTTTATTTTGCGGAGAGATTTTTCATATTTTAGAGCTTCTTTTGTTGCTTTATAGCTTTATTGCGTTATTTTGAATAAATTTAGGCTCCTATATCTTAATAAATTTCAATTTCGAGAAAATGAAATTTATATTTTCTTAATCATCGATTAATATTACAAATGAGAATATTTTAATTAGTAAACCTTATAAAATAGGGAAATTTATTACTATTGTTATTGTTACTAATTATTATTTTTTATTATTAATTATTATTATTAATAATATAAAAATTGTGGTGAGTTGGGTTCAAATAGATTGTTAACATGTATTCTTCATGAGTTAAAAATAATTTCACTCATATATACATACGAACACACGCACGCACTCACATATACTCACACATGCGAACATTCACTCATATATACAAATAAACCCCTACACATTCATATATAAACCCATATATATATATATATGTATATATATATATATATATATATATATATATATATATATATATATATATATATATATATATATATAAATATATATATATATATATATATATATATATATATATATATATATATATATATATATATATATATATATATATATATATATATATATATATATATATATATATATATATATATATATATATATATATATATATATATATATATATATATATATATATATATATATATATATATATATATATATATATATATATATATATATATATATATATATATATATAGTATATATATTATATATTATTATTATATTTTTATTTTTTTATTTTTATTATATTTTCATTTTTATTTTTATTATTTTATATCAGTAGTATAGTTTGCGCTTTCGGTTGGTGCCAGATTTAGCTACCTTGAAAAAATCTGGCAACCTGTCCCTAACGGCAACTTCCTGATACCATTTTTGGAGAGTTCACGGGGCTCCCGCGGGGGCCCCTTCCCATACTTGAGGTCAATTTCAATGGGATGAATCCTCCAAAATGGTGTCAGGAAAGAGCGTGAGGTAAATTTGAGCTGAAAAATTTTCCTTGCAATTCAAAATCCCGTTTGGCTTAGGTTGCCAGATTTTTTTGAGGTAGCTAAATCTGGCACCAGCCGAAAGCGCAAACTATACTCCTTATATCATTTTTATTGTTTTTATTTTTTATATTATTATTATTATTTTATTTTTATTTAATTATTTTTGTTTTATTCATTTTTATTTTATTATTATTTTTTATTATCATTTTTATTACTATTTTTCTATTTTTACTTTTATTTTTTTTATTTTTCATTTTTATTTTTATTTTTTTATTTTTTTATTCTTTATTATTTTTCATTTTTATAATTTTTAATATTCTTTTTTATTTTTTTTTTTATTTTTTATTTTTATTTTATTAATAATTTGCATTCATTTTTAATATATATATATATATATATATATATATATATATATATATATATATATATATATATATATATATATATATATATATATATATATATATATATATATATATATATATATATATATATATATATATATATATATAATATATATATATATACACACAAGCTTTTTCAGGTTTCACTAATAATTGTTTTAACAAATTTTGACACACCGGTGCGTCAGATGGCATTCAACGTGTTAAGCAAATTTAATTTAAAAATGACAAGAAAATTTCCAAATATCGAATATTATTTGTCTCGTAATATAATTAGATACAATAATGAACCGGAAAGTCTCAAAAATCATTCCTTGAATTTACATATTGGCAAAATTTTTAAAGATATTTTTATATCAAAATTTGCTGTAAAGCAAATGTCAAGATATAAATTTTATCAAAGAATTTTAAAGGTAGAAAAATTAGTTGGTAAGCAACTTAAAACTGAAATAGGTCATTTATATATAGATCTATCTTTGATAAAATCAAAGGTTCATTTTATTACAATACAGATATTAAACTATATTGAAAAATACCCTTACCCACATATTGAACATCCGGAAATTTTATTTCCGTATATTGTTTTCACTAATCAAGGAACCATAAACACGATGAAGAGTCTTAATGTGTTTGGAAACGCATATCCCAGGGAACTTTTTCAACTTTTCCAGTTAACATGTCATTTATTTTGTGAAGATTATTTTAAGTCTGTTTTTGAATACTTACCACTTGATGTAAAAACAAATATAATTTCTGAAATGAAAAATGATTTTTTCATAAATTTTTGCATACGGGAAGCTCAAATTGATCATCCCCTAATACGAAAAGCATTTGATGGATACCCTCGTGATAAAAATTCTGTTAACTATAAGGATTCTCTTTTTAAAGCTATCGAAACTAATAACGAAATTGCTGTTGAATATCTATGGAGAAATAAAATATCATCAAAAATGGATGAAGAAAGAGCCATTTTAGAAACAGCTCTTATATCGGCTGTTGAGAATGTTTTGAAACCTAATATTTTGATGTTCTTACTTTTTCAAGTAAATGAAAATGAATTTGAAGATTTTTTTCAATCATTTTCTTTCAAAGTGATTGAAAACGTTGTCAAAGAAGTTAGATGGCATTGTGTCTTTGATAAAATATTTGATGCACTGAAAATTTATTTTAATCGTGATTCGGTTTTAAAAATAGTTTATATTCTAACAGAACCTCATTGTAATGATTGTCCAGGATTACAGAATTTAGATTTAGTAGTAAATTTTTTCAGTTCATTGTCTGAACCTTATAAAATTTACATTGTGAGAAAGTCTACACCTAATCATAAAAAATCATTGTCGTCTCCAGCTCAAAGGGATGGAATACCTTATAAAAGAGTTCTTTCGAAGTCGCTTAGTAGAAAGGATTACCTTGAAAAATTGTTAAAAGTTGAAGATTGTTCCGCATTAAAAGACTTTTTTATTTCTAAACCTGGAGTTGATTTAATATCTGAAGCTGTTCAAAAAGGAATTCTAGATTGTATTTACCAAGTTTTAAAAAAGATTGTTATTAGTAATGTTTTTAATGAAATACTAATACATTGGCAATTATTTAATATTCCAAGATATCGTTTGTAGGTTATTTTTAATCATAGACAAAAATATTTCCCATTTAAATTTGAAACCCCTTTTTATTGAAGGATGTATTTCTTATAAACTTTTTCTTCAGTTGAAAATTTGTATTCTGAATGTTTCGAAAATATCGAAACTGTTTTGACATTGTTTAAAATATGATGAAAATATTTCCTTGTTATGAATAAGATGAATTTAAAATATTATAAACATCGTGTTTTCATAATTTACTACGACAAACTTATGTTAAAAATTCAGTTTAGTTTTCAAAACCTAATTTTTTGTGGAATGAAATGAAAATAAAAGAAAATTGAATAGACAAGATCGTAATAGATGGCATTTTACCAACACGAATAATTCAATATGGAACCCAGACCTTTGTAAATAATATCCATCAATTTTAGCTTTTCTTAACACGTTGACTGCCATGCGTAGTGCCGGCTAGCGAACCTCTTAAAAAAAAAATTTCATCCGATTGTCCTGAAAATTTCAATATAGATAGCTTTTTTCCCGACGAAAAAACTCCATTCCTAACGTTTTTGCGAGGGAGTTAAAGTTTAGAAGTTATTTCGGAAATTTTAGGAATGTTCAAATCTACGGTGAGGCCACATAAAAAATTTTGGGTCTGAAATTTAGAGTGTGTGTTCCTAAATCTATTGGCTACAAAATTTCTAACAAGAGTTTCCTCTCAGAAGTATAGAAAAATTGTTTTGCCCAATACTGACCAACTATCGAAAAGTAAAATTGTTAAAAAAAAAAAAAAAAAAAAAAAAAAAAAAAAATTTTTTAAAAAAATATTTATAAAAAAAAAACTACAATAACTACATTTTTCATTTTTGGTAGTTTTATAGATAAATGATGGGGCTACAATATCTTTTCTATATATTATTCGATCTAACTTGTTTTTTCCGAGATATAGCTCTTCAAATAAGGTCCATTTTTGTGCCAATTTTCAAAAATTTTAAAAGTTTGAGAGACTATATCTTTCTTCAAACAAATAATATTTTATAATGTTTTAAACGTAAGTTATAGACCTATCCCTCTTCTATACAATATCTAAAAATAAAAAAAATTGTTCGAGGCATTTTTTTTTAAATAATTTTTTTCTCCGGAAAGGTATGATTTTTTCAAAAAAAAATTGAAGTGCCTATTACTTTTTTTAGACGTGTGATATCAAAAATCTCTTTATACAGCATCCATATATTGGGGCTATGATTGTTCAGTTAAAATTTCAGCTCATGTGGACCAGTGGTTTGACCCCGCTATTTTAATTTTTTTTAACTTTTGACCCCAAATAACTTCTAAACGGTTAATCACTCGTAAAAACGTTAGAAATGGAGTATTTTCGTCGGGAAAAAAGCTATATATACTGAAAATTTCAGCTCAATCGGTCAAAAAATAAAAAAAATTTCAAAAACGGGCTCAGCCCCATTTTGTGGCAGTCAACGTGTTAAACAAAAGTGCATTTAGGAGAAAGTTTTGTTAAGTATTTTTCAGACACCAGTTCTATTAATTTATCAGTCATAAATGTAAATCTTGTATTTATAAATTATTTTTATATAATTTAAGCTCTTGATGTTTGTAGAGATAAGTTTGATAAATTGTTATTAAACTTTGTTCTATAAAAAGGTATTTTTTATATAGGACTTAAAGATGAAATTATCAGCGTACAGTGGAAACCTTAATGCATCAGAATTAATTGCAAAAATTTTTTGTGGCAAATTGCAAAATAAAAGTTCAGCCAATTTTAATAATTTTAGGAAGATTTTTAATTATTCAATATTTTAAATTTTCTGGTTTTTCAAATTTAAAAAAAAAAAAAAAAAAAAAAAAAAAAAAAAAAAAAAAAAAAAAAAATTGAAAATTACTCTTTGCTTCAAATATTAATTTAGTGCTATTTAAAGAAATTTACTTGAATTAATAATACCAAAAATTGTAAGAAAATTTAAAAATAATTTTTTTTGTTTTATGTAATTTTTATAATAAATAATTTTTTTCTGGATTTAAATGTTTTGAGCCTAAAGTGTACTTACTATATGTGTTAAAATGAAAGTATTATTTTGACAGTTCTTAAAGTAAAATAATATTTGAAATGGTTTCAAGGAGTTAAATCCTGAGCTGCGGATCCACAGTTGTCGAGCCACAAGGTTTTGGGTGGAACTAAAACTGCAGCAAATAATTTTTTACAATAAATAAAAAGGATCGGTAGACTAAACCAAAAGCGGAATAAAATGATTTTAAAATGAAACTGGACAATTTAAAATTAGAGTCTGAACGGAGGTTAGTTTTGTGAATGAAACTAGAGTTGGAGTATGCACAAAGGTTTAAAGATTAGAAAACCTTGTTCAATTTATTAATTTTCATTCACTAACAAGAATATATGTTAGAGATATATTTTCTTTCACAGTTCAATGTTTTGCAATTCCTTTTGATAGAAAAAAGTGACGGTTTTGCTTAGTGAAAGTCTAAGCCTCTATCTCTAATGTGGATCATTGGAAACAAATTAGAACTTTATACCTCGAATACAACAATTCTCGAAAATTTCGAGTTTAAAAAAAAATGAAATATCAGGTATTTTGGATTTTAGATAAAGAATCAATACGTTAAATAAAGATTTGTTTACAGTTGAAATATAAATTTTCTAACATTTGAATTCATTTCAAAACATTCTCGTAATTAAGGAAGATCAAAATTTGGATATTTAAAAAATAATTTTTACAGGCACTTAATTTTTCAAAATGTTGCCTAGACATCATAATTCAAGCTCTCCATTAGTGTGTGTGTGTGTGTGTGTGTGTGTGTGTGTGTGTGTGTGTGTGTGTGTGTGTGTGTGTGTGTGTGTGTGTGTGTGTGTGTGTGTGTGTGTGTGTGTGTGTGTGTGTGTGTGTGTGTGTGTGTGTGTGTGTGTGTGTGTGTGTGTGTGTGTGTGTGTGTGTGTGTGTGTGTGTGTGTGTGTGTGTGTGTGTGTGTGTGTGTGTGTGCGTGCGTGCGTGCGTGCGTGTGCTGCGTGCGTGCGTGCGTGCGTGCGTGCGTGCGTGCGCGCGTGCGCGCGCGCGCGCGCGCTTTCCGTAAATTAGTTGTAGTTTGAATGGTAGTTTTTTATTTTACTGGAGAGACAACTAGTTCAAAAAAAGAAATAAAAACATTGTTATTCCAGAATAGGTGATAAATAAAAACACCCTAACTTGAGCTCATTCTTCAGACTTTATGTCGTGGATCCCTTCATTTTGGTTGTGACCAGGGTCAACTGATACATAAATCCGGCACTGCGAGCAATCGTCATCGAATGAAAACTTACTAAACGTATAAATAGTGAGAGTTCTAAATGAGAGGAGTGAAATTCAGCAAAGTGTGAATTAAAATAAATATTTCGGATACTTCAGAAGTTAATAAAGAAAATACGATTTACCAGAAGACACCAACGTTTCATGACTACAATAATACAACCACAACAGGAACTTCAATTCCCAGGTAATGAAGAGAGGAATGGTTGGATAACTTTTATGGAAATCTCATGTCTTTGATTGTCCGAAGCAACAATAATTTGATATTGTAAAAAATGTGTTGCTTTGTAATTACGTTTTTGGTTTGTCTATTTAAACAATCACATAATTTTCCATTCCATCTCTGACCTCAAACTTTACTTCTATTCTCAATTTCACATGTCATTTATTTCTATAACTTGAGACTTCTCCATTCTTCTATTTTTCTCGCATAAAATGACAAAAATGTCTAAAGGTAACGTTTCGATGTATTGTTTGCCTTCATTGATTTTATAGTTCATGATTCACTGAATCTGGTTTAGCATGATAGTATTTCATGAGACTTCCCAGCGTGATCTCATTTTGTACCGTCTTGGCGCAGGGGATAACACTCTTGCTTACGATCCAAGGACCAGGGTTCGAATCCCGGCGGTATAGCAGACTTTAATAGTTGCATTATTGTTTCGAACCACGAGTTTAGTTAGTGGTTCTAAAAATGATATATATATATATATATATATATATATATATATATATATATAATATATATATATATATATATATATATTATATATATATATATATATATATATATATATATATAATATATATATATATATATATATATATTAGTCATTTCAAACTTTTTTTCCAGGAATTGCTTTTTATAAATTTTATGAAAATTTAATTTAAATGACAGAAATATTTCCAGGTATAGAATATAATTTGTCTTGTGATAAAATTATATACAATAAGGATATAGAAAGTCTCAAAAATCATTCTTTGAATATAAGAATTGGCAAATTATTTAAGTTTTTTTTAAAATCAGAATCTGGTAAAAATCTTTTCAGATATAAAGACTCAGAGGATGAAGAGTTGCCGAAGTTTGAAAATTTAGTTAATGAACAACTTGCAGATGAAATTGGTCATTTAGTAACTGAATCTTTGAGAAGGACGAAAGTCCATTTTATGAAAGCTCATATATCAAGTTTTCTTAAAAAATACCCGTATTTAAATATTGACAGTCCAGAAAATTTATTTCCTTATGTTGTTTTCACTAGTCAAGGAACCATTGACCCGATGAAAAGTCTTAATCGCTTTAGGTGTGCAAATTTCAAGAAAGTGTTTAAAAGGTTTCAGCTATCATGTTATTTGTTTTTGAAAGATGATGATAAACATTATTTTAAATTTTTACCATATTATGCAAAAGCTAATGTAGTTACTGAAATGAAAAATGATTTTTTCTTAGAGTTTTGTGTACGGGAAGCTCAAATTAATTAATCACGATTTCATACGAGCAGCATTTGAGGGATATCCTCATGATAAAATATCTAACTATAAGGATACTTTTATTAATGCTATTAAAACTAATAACGAAATTGCTGTTGATTATCTATGGAGAAATAAAATATCAGAGATGAATGAAAAAGTGGTGATTTTAGATATAGCACTTAAATTGGTTGCTGGCGATTCTTTGAGAACTAACATTATGATGTTCTTACTTTTTCAAGTAAATAAAAATGAATTGGAAGAATTTTTTGTACATTTCTCTTTCGTTGTAATTGAAAACGTTATTAAAGAAGTTAGATGGCATTGTCTCTTTGATAAAATATTTGATGTACTTAAAATTTATTTTAATAGCGATTTTATTTTAAAAATATTTGGTATTCTGACAGATTCTCATTGTACACTTTAACCATTAGAATTAAATTTAGATTTAGTGGTAATTTTTTTTAGTTCATTGTCTACATCTGATAAAATTTGTATAATGTGGAACCGTACACCTAATCAACAAGAAACGTTGTCGTCTTTACCTCAAGAAGATGAAATCCCTTATGAAAGAGTTCTCTTGAAGTCGCTTGATAGAGCGGACTATCTTGAAAAAATGTTAAGAGTTGAAGATGGTACTGCAATAAAAAACTTTTTTATTTCCAAACGTGGGGTTAGTATATTATCTGAAGCTTATTGAAACGAAAAGGTACATACTATTGACCAAGTTTTAAGAAATGTTGTTGAAGAGAAGTATTTAAATGATATATATTACCATTTTAATAATATTTGAAGATCGTTTGTAGGTTATTTTTAGGCACAGACAATAATTTTTTTTTAAAAATTGAAACCTTTTTTTTTTTGTAGAATGAATATCTTATAAAAAGAAACATTTTCTTCAAATTAAAAATTGGATTCTGAATGTTTGTAAAATATCGTCACTGTGTTAAAATGATGCTTAAAATATGAAGCAAATGTTTCCTTGTTTTAAAGATTCTCAACATCGAGTTTCGATAATTTATTACGACAAACTGAAGACTTTGGTTTTGAAATTATAGTTTAGTTTACAAACGTAATTGTGAAAGTAAATTAAAAATAAAAAACATTGATTCATTAGACTTATCATAATATATATCATCTTAACAATACGAATTAATCAATATGAAATGCAGACTTGTATAAATAATTTCCATCAATCTTTAAATTTATTTTCACAAGTATTTTTGGTGACAATTTGATTAACTATTTTTCAGACGTCAGTTCTATTATCAGTCATAAATGTAAACTTTTTATTTGTAAACAGTTTTTAAATAGTTTAAGTTCTTTCGATGTTTGTAGAGATGAATTTGGTAAACTGTTATTAAAGCTTCTGTTCTATAAAAAGATTTTTGTACAATATTAAAAGGAGAAATAATCAGTCTAGAATGTAAACTTTTTAATTCATCAAAATTAATTGCAAATAAAATTTTCGTACCAAATTGCAAAATAAAAGTTTTACCAATTATAATAATTTTATTAGAATTTTTTAATATTCAATATTTTAAATTTTCATCGTTTTTCAGATTTACAAAAAAAAAAAAAAAAAAAAAAAAAAAAAATTTTGAAAATTATTCTTTGCTTCAAATATTAATTTAATGCAATTGCGAGAAATTTACTTCCTTTAGTAATACCATAAAATTTTTAGTAAAGTTAAAATATATTTTGGTGTTTTATGTATTTTTTATAATAAATATTTTTTTCTGGATAAAAGTTTTCAACCTAAAGTGTTCTATCGTTGCGTGTTCAAATGAAACTATTATTTTGAAATCTTAAACATTAAAATATTATTTGGGATCATTTCATGCAGTTAAACCACGCTGCGGATTTGGAGTTATCGAGCCACAAAGTTTTGGATGGTGCTAGAACCGCAGCAAGTAATTTCTTTAAATAAATACTGTAGAAAGGACCTGTAAACTGAACCAAAGGTGGGGATAAACAATTAGAATTGAAGTCTGAACAGGAGTTGGGTTTTTTAAATGATGCCGTAGCCGGAATTGGATTCTGCATAAAGGTTTAAATGCTGTGGAACCCATGTTCAATTTATTAATTTCCAGTCACTAGCATGAACATGTTACATATATATTCTTCTCAGTTCTATGCTATGCAATACCTTTTGATGAAAAAAAATGATCGTTTAGCTTGGTGTAAGTTCAATGTTTAATCCTTCATGTGGATTGGATGCAAATATTTAAAGATTTCCACATATAATAGAGCAATACTAGTAAATGTCATGTTTTTCATTAAAAATAATGAACTGAGATTTTTTGTTTTGTAGATAAAAAATAGATACGTTAACTAAAGATTTTTTATAGTTATATACAAATTTTCTATCTGAAATTATTTCGAAACATCCTCGTAATCAAAAGTTTAAAAATTTACCTAATATTTAAGAACAAATTTTTGCAGGCAATTAATTTTTTAAAATAAAATGTTCCCTAGAAAGCTTAATTCAACTTCTCTGTTAGTGTTAGTGTGTAAGCTTTCTACAAATTCGTTGTGGCTTGTAGACAGTTTTTTATCTTACTAGACGGACGACATGTTAAAATAAAGCAGTCAGTTATTCTACAATAATTGTTACATTGAAACATCCTAATTTGAACTCGTATTTCAGATTTTATACCGGAGACAGATTCATTATGGTTGTTCTCAAGGTCAATTTATAAATAGATCCGGCACTGCATATAACAATTAACATTGAATGAAAACGTACTAAACAGATAAATAGATTTGAGTTCTAAAGAGGATAGTGAAATTTAGCAAAGTGTGAATTATAATTTATATATTTCGAATACTTCAGAAAATAATGTAGAAAATATTATTTCCAGAGGATATCAACATTTTCCTGGCTTCATTAATGACTCCACAATTGGAACTTGTGATGGCATTAGCATGGATCGGGGACTTTAATGGAAACTTCCAGTCTTTGATTGTCAGAAGCAATGAGAATTTTATATTTTCTTTAAAAGATATTGTAGAAAATGTGTGGCATTGTAATTAAATTATGATTGTTTTATTTTTCATTCCATCTCTGACCTGAAATTTGTAACATTTGAGATTATCTCTCATCTATTTTTATTGTTTCCAATTGTAAAAGGCCTACAAAGGTAACGTTTCGATGCGTTGCTGGCATTCATTGATTTTACAGTTTAGGATTTTAATAAATATGGATAACTGTGAAAAAAACAATAGCAGCTAAATTGCAGTTTCTTCATTTACATTTACATTCCAGCAGTGACCTTGTTCTATATCAAATCGAAACCAAAAAACTCCATAGAGGATCTGGGCTGAAAGAAACATCTAAAGTTTCTTCCAAACCAAAATTATAATCAAATTTAACATCATCATGCTTAATTTCAGAATTTTAAACGCAGTACAGTATTCCATTTTATGGTATTGAACGTGAATAAATAAATGCAAGTTGAAAAATACTGCATAATTTCAAAGTTTTTTTTCTAGTGAAAATGTATGTCAAAAAAAATATAAATCCAAAATAAAAAAAAAATAGATATTTTAAATAAAAAGTTGAAATTATGTGAAAAGTATTTACACGTGATAAGAGGGATAATATTGATAATCTTTGGAAGCATTCAGAAACATAAATCTTGAGCATTAAGTGCTCTCTCGGCGAGTAGGTAGCTTGCATGAAAACGTTGGTTTCTTCTGGTAATTTAATTTCTTTAATTTCTTGCGTATTTGAAATATTTATTATAATTAACACTTGCTGAATTTTAATCGCTTCTTTCAGAACTCTCTATCTTTATCTGTTTGATAAGTTTTCGACTAACCCTGGGCACAACCAAATTGAACGGATCCCAGGTATAAAGTCTGAAACATGAGCTCAAGTTAGGATGTTTCAGAGTAACATCTGGAATAATTGAATGGTTGCATTTTTTTGTGAACATGTCGTTCCTCCAGTAGGATAAAAAAAAACCTTCAAGCCACAAAGAATATGTGGAAAGCGCGCGCGCGCACACACACAAACAGAGTTTGAATTAAGGTAACATTTAAAAAAATTACTTCTGTAAAAATGTTCTTAAAAATTATCAAATTTTGAAACTCCTTGATTACGAGGATGTTCCCAAACGACTTCAAATGTTAGAAAATTTATATTTAGACTGTAAACAAATCGTTACTTATTGGTCTGATTCTTTATCTACAATCCAAAATATTAGAGTTCATTATCATTAATGAAAAACTTGCAATTTACGAGCATTTCTTCTCTATTCGAGGTGGAAAGCTCTAAAAACCCTAGACTTCCACCAAGAAAACCGATCACTTTTTTTTCATCAAAAGGTATTGCAAAACAGAAATGTGAATATATATATAAGTAACATATATTCATGCTTATGAATAGAAATTAATAAATTGAACAAGGACTGTAAAGCATTAAAACCATCGTGCCGGATCCAACTCCTACTACGGCATCAATTATAAAACTCAGCTCCTGGTCAGACTCCAATTTTAAGTTGTGCAGCTCCATTTTGAATTCATTTACCTAAGATCTTGTTTCAGTTAACAGATGTAAAATAAATTAATTGCTGCTGTTGTATCTCTACCCAAAACGATCATTTGGTGGAAAGAGCTAAACCACATGAGGGTAATCCCATGAAGTTTATTCCTAATATATTTTACTCCTTAAGAACTGTGAAAATAATAGTTTCATTTTAATACATATGATAAGT
>SEYY01000269.1:22500-37500 GCA_009176605.1 Armadillidium nasatum
CGCAATTTTACAAATGAAGATTCTAAATTATAACAAACACTTAATTGGCTAACTAGATTAGTTTTCATTCAATTAACTTGTCAAACTAAGAAAGAACGAGTACAAGATTTACGTGGTAGCATATATATTGATATAAGGATAACTTTTCGTGCAAAATTATACATGCCAAAATAGTAATTCATCACCAAGTAAACAATCACGTACAGATTTACACCACCTAAAGAATTCTATATGCGTGAGAGTTAATTTTTTTAAATTTTTTGTTAGTTTCAAAATTGCTCCTTAACAACGAAGGACATGCTCTATCACTTTAGAAAGACAAAACACTGTTCTTCACTCCATTACTAGTTCATTGCCAATTTGTTTTTTTTTTTTTTTTTGTTTTCAAGTTCCTACTCGCCCTCCAGCGACAAAATACTGCCCTTCAGCTCCACCATTAGAGCGAACGATCCGTTCGCTCCAAGAGCTGGTACTAGTTCATTGCCAAGTTCCTACTCGCAGCGAGAGCTCTTAATAATCTCAATTTACTTTGTTAAATGTTGCCAAAGATTTTATGGTAATTGTTACCTTGACAGTAGTTGATTTTTTTTCGTACGAGACAAGGTTGCTGAAACTAACAACATACTTACTCGTTGAGGGTTCGAATGGAACTACGGGTAGGGATTTGAAACTAACAACATACCTTAGGAGTTTCTAGTGCGACAAGGTAGCAGGATAACTGTTGTTACAAATGTTTAAAATTTTGCAAAGTTGTATATATATATATATATATATTATATATATATATATATAATATATATATATATAATATATATATATATAATATATAATATATATATATATTTTTTTTTTTTTTTTTTTTTTTTTTTTTTTTTTTTTTTTTTTTTTTTAAAGAGCCAAAATTAGCTAAATTATATTCTTTCTTATTACAGATAAATACTCTTACATTTACCTTCTGTTAAATAGAAACAAAACACGGCCATGTTTAATTTCTGAGTTACGTTTTCTACAATTTATCAATTTTATTTTAACTTTTAGTTTAAAGAGCGCTTTAGTTGAAACTCTTTTGCTAGTGATTATTTATAAAGAGTTTATTATTCTGATTGAAATACTATTCCGATAACTTAATAAATAGAATTTACTCAATGTGTACTGCGATAAGTTAATAGAATTTATTTTTAATGTGTACTCCGATAGCTTAATAAATATATTTTACTCTTAATATATATATTCCGAAAACTTAATGAATAAATTTTACTCAATATATAAACTTAATAGATTTTACTCTAAATGTGTACTCTGATAATTTAATAGATTTTACCCTTAATGTGTACTCCGGTAACTTATTACATATATTTTATTTTAATATGTGCTCCGATAACTTAAATAGATTTTACTCCTAATGTGTACTCCAATAACGTAAATGATTTTACTCAATGTGTATTCTGATTTAAAAAATATATTTTACTCTTAGTGTGTACTCCGATAACTTAATAAATTTTACTTAGTGTGTAGTTTTTTTTAATTAAATTAAATGTTAGTTTGATAACAATATTCTGGTTTAATAATTACTTAATAGATTATTAAATTAGAATCTTACTGATAAACTTAATACAATAAGAATATATATTGTATCCACCATTATTATTATAATGTTAAATTATAACATGAAGTGTGATTGGAATATATTTTTGCTATTTACCACGATTTTAACGTGTTTTTAAAGTGGTTTCATGTGTTATGCAAAAAAATTTAATATAAATGTTTTTGTTTACCAAATATAGTAATAAAATATAGTAATAAAATATAGTAATAAAATGCTCCAAGTTTAATTTTATCTGAATAGGAGGACGTAATGGTATCAACTATAAAGTTGAAACATTATACTTGAAACATAGTTTCAAATATAATTTTGTGATCAGAATATAAATATAGCAGTTTTGGCTTAGGTTAAGAAGTTCTGACCTTGTATATCGATATTTTTATTTCGATATTTTGAAATTTCTATCTATCGCTTAGGCCTGTATCACACGGCAAACTTCGGTCGTTCAGGTTATGATAAGTCGAACTAAGTTTCGATACATCGATATATCCATGTATCGATATTTTCATATATCGAAGGTCAGACAATTTCTTAACCTTTACGGCAGTTTTCAAGAAAAAAATGATGAAAAATGGTTTCTAGTGCAATTTTAAGGTTTAAATATGAATAGAGACATTTTGAATTTGGATAGACTGGAATTTCAATATAAGTGTGAGAGATACAACACAAATATAATTTCATAAATATAAAAAACAGTAAATATATAAATTTTTTTATGGGATCGTAGAAAAACTGGAACCAAAGCCGGTCCCGCAAATGCCCTTCTTCCATACAATTAAATGTAATTCTAGAATTCGATATTGAAACTAATATATAGGGAGAGCATCACGAGATCTCATTCAATGTGGACGTGTTTCCTTCGCTCTGAACTCGTGATGGCCTGAAGGGCAGTATTTTGTCTGCCTGGAAGGACGGCATATCCTCTAGATAAATATATATATATATATATATATATATATATATATATATATATATATATATATATATATATATATATATATATATATATATATATATATATATATATATATAATATATATATATATATATATATATATATATATATATATATATATATATATAGATAGATAGATAGATAGATAGATAGATAGATAGATAGATAGATAGATAGATAGATAGATAGATAGATAGATAGATAGATAGATAGATAGATAGATAGATTATTAGATCTATAGATCTATAGATCTATAGATCTATAGATCTATAGATCTATAGATCTATAGATCTATAGATCTATAGATCTATAGATCTATATGATCTATATCTATTGATATATAATCTTATTGATATATAGATCTATTGATATATAGATCTATTGATATATAGATCTATATATATAGATCTATTGATATATAGATCTTAATATATAGATATTGATATATATATAGATCTATTGATATATAGATATATAGATATAGATATATAGATAGGGATATTGATATATCGACATGTCTTCGTATTATTATTCAAAATTGAGGAATTTGTTTAAAACAATATTATTTATTATTTCTTTCTAGTAAAATGTAAAATTTTTAGTTTATTGAACGAAATTATTCTTTGTGTATCAGTTAGGCCTAATTTAATACATTTTTGTTCATTTTTTTTTAAGAGTAGAAATAATTAGAAATCATACCAGATTAGAGGTCCTGGTTCGAATCCCTGATATCAGAATAAGAAATTGTTCTATTTCATTCCACGGTCACAGTGTTTTATACTTATATATATTATATATATATATATATATATATATATATATATATATATATATATATATATATATATATATATATATATATATATATATATATATATATATATATATATATATATATATATATATATATATATATATATATATATATATGTATATATATATGTATATATATATATATATATATATATATATATATATATATATTATTATTATATATATAGTATTATTGTATATTATTATTATTATATTATTATTTATATTTATTATTATTATATTATATTATTATATTATTTATTATTATATATTATTATTATTTATTATTATATATTATTATATTATTATTATTATTATTATTATTATTTATTATTATTATTATTTATTATTATATTTATTATATTATTATTATTATTATTATTATTTATTATTATTTATTATTTATTATTTATTATATTTATTATTTTTATTATTATTATTATTTATTATTATTATTTTATATTATTATTATATTTTTATTAGTTATTTTATTATTATTATTATTTATTGTTGTTATTATTATTTTATTATTTTTATTATTATTATATTTTATTATTTATTTTTTATTATTTTTTATTATTTTTTTATTATTTTTATTATTTTTTTATTATTTTATTATTATTTTATTATTTTTATTTTTATTTTATTTTTTTATTTTTTATTTTTTTTTTATTTTTTATTATTTTTTTTTTTTATTATTTTTATTATTTTTATTTATTATTTTTTATTTTTTAATACTTTTTTTTATTTTTATTTATTATTTTTTATTATTAATTATTTATTTATTTATTATTTTTATTTTATTATTTTTTTTATTTTTTTATTATTTATTATTTATTATTATATTTATTTTTAATTTTTAATTTTAATTTTACTTTTACTTTTTAATTTTAATTTGTAATTTTTAATTTTTAATTTTTTGTTTTTTTTTAATTTTTAATTTTTAATTTTTTAATTTTTTATTTTTTAATTTTTACTTTTTACTTTTTTTTACTTTTTTTTACTTTTTACTTTTTACTTTTTACTTTTTATTTTTTATTTTTTATTTTTTATTTTTTATTTTTTACTTTTTATTTTTTACTTTTTATTTCTTAATTTTTATTTCTTAATTTTTATTTCTTAATTTTTATTTTTTAATTCTTATTTTTTAACTTTTATTATTATTATTACATTATTATTAATTTTCAAATTTATTTTCAGTTTTCACTATTTTTTTATTTTTTTTTTAAAATTTTTAAAAAGTTGAAAATAAAATGACAAGAAAATTTCCAAATATAACATATAAATTGTCTTGTGATATAATAAGATTCAATAACGAAATAGAAAGTCTCAAACATCATTCCTTGAGTTTATGCATTGGCAAGATTGTGAAGAAGTCCTTGAAACGAGAGTGGATTCAAAGGATTTCAGATGATAAAGGACTTCATTGTCAGTATTATAAGGAATGGGAAAAAGAGGAAAATTCATGGTTTGAAAATTTCAAAGTTGAATTTGTGCAGTATTTGAATTTTGATCAATGTTTGATAAAATCAAAGATTCATTTTATTGGAATGCAGGTAGTAAATTTTTTGATAAAATATCCTTATTTACCTTTTTTTACAGCTAAAGAATTTCTTTCTCATGTTGTTTTTACTTGTCAAGGAACCATAAACACATTGAAAAGTGTTGAACGAGTTTTGAAATCCGTGAGCATAACACCTGCTCAACATTTTCGTTTAAAATGTTATCTGTTTTCAGAAAGCTATAAATCAGATTATGAAAGCTTACCGAATAATGTGAAAATAAACGTTTATTCAACTAAGAGAAGGGATGATTTTCTAAAATTATGTTTAGATAAAACTGATGACTCATTTTCACCACAAACATCTAATGAAAACCCTCTATATGCCTATTCAAATAGCCTTGAGGAGCTTTTTATTAAAACCATTGAAACTAATAACGAAATTGCTGTTGAGAGATTGTGGACTAATAAAATTTCCCTAATGGAAGGAGGAAGAGGCATATTAGGAAAAGTTCTTGAAAACTTTGTGTACCAATCGTTGAAAACTAATATTACGATGTTCTTACTTTTGCAAGTAAATGAATATGAATTTACGGATTTTTTTCGATCATTCTCTTTTAAAGTGATTGAAAAAATGATCAAAGAAGTAAGATGGCGTTTTGTTTTTCAGAAAATATTTGATGTGCTTAAAATTTATCTTGATAGTGATTTTATTGCAAGAATATTTAGCACTCTAACTGACTTTTATCGTACAGGATATCCAACATGTATGAAGTTAGATTTAGTAGTAAATTATTTCAGTTCATTGCCTGTATATGATAAAATTCATATATTGAGGGAGTCTACACGTTATTCAACCAGTTCATTGCCTTCTTCAACTGAAACAGATAAAAGCCCATATGAAAGAGTTATTTTGAAGTCACTTAATAGGAAATATTACCTTGAAAAATTATTGGATGTTGGAGATGGTAAAGAATTAAGGAATTTTTTCATTTCTTGTCCAAGATTTCTTTTGGATTCTGAAACTGTCAAATCAGAAAAGAGAATTTCTGTTTTCAACATTTTAATAAAGGTTTCAGATATTCAGGAACATTGTTGAAAAGTTAGAGATTTGGCTACGTTCGTATTTCATTTGAAACCTCCGTTTTGATAGGATGATATTATTTTTAGATTCATTTTTAGTCTCAAAAAGAAAGATATAGTACATTTTAAAAGTGAATATCTCGAAATGTTTTATAAATTTCTTTTAAGAAACTTTTTTTTTTTCAATAAACTGTGATTTGGATTCAATGATTGGAATTTGCAGATGCTTTGCTGGTATGTTGTTTAAAATCAGATGAAAGTATTTCCTGGTTTTAAGAAGAAAATAAAACGGGAATAAAATAGATTTTCGGTATCGAGGCACTATAATTATAATGAATTGAAGACTTTCATATTGTAGCTATTGTTGAATTTTCAATAAATAATGGAAATTAATTAAGAACAGGAAGATTTCTCAAATATTATGAAAAGGGAATTCTCAACTAAACGAAAATTTCCCAATTTTTTTTTAGAGAAATTTGTTAATAATTCATAAATCTCTTCAACTGCCGAAAGTGTATATGTATTTTGATAATTAGCAACTATTATTGAGCTTTTGGTTCTGCAAATTCGGATTTTTATATGGGCAAAATTATCAGTAATATACATTATATTTTTATTTGTAAATAGTTTCGTATATTTTTTAAGTTCTCATAATGCTTTTGGTCCTAATTTTTATAGGTTGTTATTGAGGCATTTACTCTTACAAACAGGGATTTTTGGATAGCACTTAAAAAAAAATTACCAAGAAAGAGCGTGGACCTAATGTATCATAACTCATTAGTCATTTATTTTCCTACAAAATAGCAAAGCGAATGATTGTCCAATTATAATAAAGATCTTAAAGAGAATTCTTAAATTTATGGTTTAAATGTAGAATAAAAATTTAAAATTTCCATGATTTTTTAAATATAGATTTAAAATAAAAATACTTAAAGGGTGTTTCAATGCTTCAATTTTTAATTAATTTAGTCTTACTGTGAGAAAATTTACTTCCTTTTTGTAATTGTCAAAAATTTTAAGAAAACTTTTAATGTATTTTTTAAGTATTTTATATAATTTTTAAAATAAATTTTCCTTAGGATAATTGTTTTCAACCTAAAGTTTAATTAAGTATTGAAATTGCTGCTATTTTATTTGAAAATTCTTCAATTGTAAAAGATTTATTAGGAATGGTTTTGTAAGGTTAATTAAATCCAGGACTGTGGATTCGGAGTCTTGTAGTCGCAAGGTTTTTTGTGAAGAGCCGACCCATAGCATCAATGTTTTTATCCTGTGATCAAAGGGGACCTTGAACCGGGACTGAAGACGGAAATCGATGAATTTAGAGAGGGATCGAACGAAATAAAAATAGCGACTGAATTAGAGCTAGAAATTTCAAAATGATGCTGGAGCGAAAGCAAATTATACAATGCCTCCTTAGCCCTGGTTAAATTATTCATTTTTATTTACAAAAACAAAAAAAACTTTAAATTTACCAATAATAATAATAATAATAATAATAATAATAATAATAATAATAATAATAATAATAATAATAATAATAATAATAATAACGATGATTCTTCTTCAATAATTTAATATTTTGCCTCTTTTGTGAGAATAAGAAGAACGATTGGTTTGTATGATGATGGTTCCTGGTTCGATTATTTGTATGAATCAAGAAAATCTAATTTCTTGAATAGGTCAATGGCCGAACGATAAATGCCTTTCCTTTAAAACAAATTGTACCATCAAAAATTTTCTTTTAAATAGATAATGAATAAATACCCCATAGAGACTTTTTAAAGATTAATGATAAATTCTCTAGGGTGAATTCGCTTCTTCACAAACTTGTTATCAGTAGTTTAAATTTACTAAGAATTTCAAACAAATTTGTCCTGCAAATTAAATTTTGGAAATTGAAAAGAATTTTCAAATAAAATACAAAAACGTAGGAGAGAGGGTAATTATCTCTCCATTTAGAGGTAAACTTTAAAATCGTAATGGACTGTAGGACATTACTGCCTGTTTGCAGAAATAGCAAAATTATAAAGACTAAGTTTTCGAATAGCTATATATATATGTGTGTCATAGGAACTCCCTAACCTGAGCTTAAGTTTCATAAATTTAGTATTATGTATTATTTTCTAATTATATATATATATATATATATATATATATATATATATATATATATATATATATATATATATATATATATATATATATATATATATATATATATATATATATATATATATATATATATATATATATATATATATATATATATATATATATATATATATATATATATATATATATATATATATATATATATATATATATATATATATATATATATATATATATATATATATATATATATATATATATATATATATATATATATATATATATATATATATATATATATATATATATATATATATATATATATATATATATATATATATATATATATATATATATATATATATATATATATATATATATATATATATATATATATATATATATATATATATATATATATATATATATATATATATATATATATATATATATATATATATATATATATATATATATATATATATATATATATATATATATATATATATATATATATATATATATATATATATATATATATATATATATATATATATATATATAATATATATATATATATATATATATATATATATATATATATAATATATATATATATATATATATATATATATATATATATATATATATATATATATATATATATATATATATATTTATTCACCTCTGGTGGCAAAGGCCAGAGGCCTAAAATTTCCACCAGAACTAGGGAGAACATCAGGAATCTGGTCAAATTAAAGACCGACATGTCCCGATACACGGCGCTTAAAGATGTGTAAATCATAGGAAGATGTTCCAGACTTTACCAGTAGAGTACATGTGAGACTGATAATAGCTAATAAGTCTGGGGTCAGAGAGTTGGACAGAGAAAGGAGGAGACTGCGTAGAAAAAGGTGTAACACGAGCTCTTCTAAATGAGGGGTATGCGACGGGTATGCGAAGAGAGAGTTCAGAAAAGGTGTGCCCATTGTAATAGCGATAGTATAGAGAGAGTGAAGCAGAAAGAGTCTGGAGAGAATTAGTGAGAGCAGGAGAGTCGATAAGACGAAAAGTCCTCGACTCTACCTTTTCCAGGAGAGCTGTGTGAGAGAATCACTCCAGATGTGTGAGGCGTATTCCATATAGATGGAGTGAAGAAATTCTGAAGGCGCCTCAAAGCATCCAACCTCTTAGAAGCTTGTTTTGAAAAAGAAGCATTTTGAGCTTTCCAAGAAAGATCACGAGAAAAAGAAACCCCGAGAATATTAAGGAGAGGTGAAGGTTTGAGTTGTGTGCTTTCGAAAAAGAAATAGTTGTGTGGAATATTGTGTCGAGTAGAGAGGTGGAGGAATTGAGTTTTTGGTGCATTGAAAACGACCGTGTTTTCTCTGCCAAATTTGAAATGAGAGATAGATCAGAGGTTAGTTGCTCCAAGGCTACGTTTCTTGCTTCTATTAACTGTTGCTGGGATGGGCGCCTTTCAAAATGAAAAGAGAAATGAAGGGTGGAGTCATCAGCATAGGAGTGGATAGGAGATGAGGTAATAGAGAGAAGGTCATTAATGAAAAGCAGAAAAAGTGTTGGGATAGTATATATATATATATATATATATATATATATATATATAATATATATATTATATTATATATATATATATATATATATATATATATATATATATGAAAAATATCTCTAAAAGAGCCAAAAGTAGCTAAATGGCACTGTTTTTGATTACAGAATTACACTCATACAGAAATCTTGAATTTTATCAAATAAGAAAAATGCGGCATTTTTAATTTTTGAAGTTTAGTTTGTCGTAGATTTGTGTGACCTTAGGTCTTGTTATTTTTCATGTTGTTTTTATTTTTTTTAAATTTTTTAAATACATTACGATATTTTTCCTTTATTTTATCGAATATAAATAGGGCATTTAATAATAATAGAGGTTTCTCTATAGATAATCGAGCTGTTTTTATCTTATGAAACTGTATTGGTTTCAAAAATATTTAGAATAAGGTGTGGGATTTTTGGGAATTTATGCAAATGAAAACTTACATTTTATGAGTCTAATTATATAGTTTTATAATTTATATATAATAAAACTTTATTTCTATTTTAATTTGTTAAATATATATATATATATATATATATATATATATATATATATATATATATATATATATATATATATATATATATATATATATATATATATATATATATATATATATATATATATATATATATATATATATATATATATATATATATATATATATAATCTTCCCTTTTCAGGTTTCACATAATTTTTTTTCGCTAAATTACTAAATTATTATTAATTGTTAATATAAAATGGCAAGAAAATTTCCAAATTTAACATATAATTTATCTACAAATATAATAAGATACAATGAAGAAATGGATAGTCTTAAAAATCATTCTTTGAATTTATGTATTGGCGAAATATTCAAGAAATCAATTGATCTAATATGGATTAAAAGGGTTTCAAATTATAAAGGACTTAATCCTACTTATTATGAAGAATGGCGTAGGGTAGAAAAAGGAATAGATGATCAACTTTTCGATGTCCTTAATCCTGTGTCATATTTCATACTTACTCCACATTTAATAAAAACAAAGATTCATTTTATCGGAATGCAAATACTTAATTTTCTTTCAAAATACTCTTTCTTAAGTACTCCAATTCTGTCTAAATTCCTTCGTTGTGTTGTTTTCAATTGTCGAGGAACTATAAACACGTTAAAGATTTTTGAACGGGATTGGAAGGCAAGTTACCTATTGCCGTTTTTTAGTTCTGTATTAATAAGTTATCAGTTTTCAGAAACAAATTTTGAACCATATTTAAAAGATTTAACGAAGTATACTAAAAGAAATAATATTGCAATTTCGGAAAAAGGGGATTTCCTAGAATTCAGGTTAAAGGAAACTCGTACTAAAAACCAGTTTATATCAGAAAGATTTACTGGAAACCATTCTGATTCATATATAGCACCCTATGAGAAATTTTTTTTCATAGCCATTGATACTAATAACGATATTGGTGTTGAGAATCTGTGGGTTAATAAAATTTCCAAAATGGAAAATGGAAGAAGCATTTTAAAAAAAGCTCTTATGTTGATTGCTGACAATTCTTTGAAAATTGATATTATGATGTTCTTATTATTTCAAGTAAATGAAAATGAATTTGAAGATTTTTTTCGATTGTTCTCTTTCAAAGTGATTGAAAACGTAATCAAGAACGTTAGATGGCATTGTGTCTTTGATAAACTATTTGATGTACTTAAATTTTATTTTAATAGTGACATGCTTTCAATAATATTTGACATTTTAGCAAACTCACATTGTCAAGAGTATCCACCAGGAATGAATTTAGATTTAGTCGTGAATTTTTTTAGTTGATTGCCTGAATCAGATAAAGTTTACATATTGAAAAAGTCTACACCTAATCCATCATGTTCAATGTCTTCAAATCAAGATGAAAGTCCATATGAAAGAGTTCTTTACGAATCCATTACTAGTATTGAAGATGATTACCTCGAAAAATTGTTGAAAGTTGAAGATGGTTCTGCATTAGAAGACTTTTTTATTTCCGAATCTGGAATCAACTTATTAATTGAAGCTGATTTAATCGACAAGCTTAATCGAATGTATGAACTTTTGGCAAAGGTTGTTAATGAAGAACTTTTATTTAATATTCAAAGCTATTTTATTAATACAGATTAACTTATGCTAGCATTTTATTCGGAACCTCCATTCAGATAAGATGTTATTTGTAGCTTATTTTTAAGGCACAGAAAAAGATATGATAACTTTAAAATTGAAGTTCTCTATTTTCTTAATGGATTTTTTAACAGAGAATCTCTTCAACATACAGAAATTTGGATTCAATGTTTGGAACAAGTTTTGATGTTATTGAGCTTATTACCATATGAGAAAATTTCCTAGTTTAAATACAAAAATAAATTTAACAGCTTCTTAACTTTGAGATCCCATAAGCTATTGCGACCATCTAAAAACTTGTGTTAAAATTTAATTTTTAGAAAATAATTTTCTTATGGGAAGAAATAGAAATGAAAGAGTATGAAGAATGCTTAAGAAGGTCATTTAAGGTTATATGACTCCTTATGTACTCTAATAAATTAAGATGAAACTCAAACACTTGTAAATAATTTTATTAAATCTCTAACCTCTCCCTCCCTCTTAATGTATATGAATTTTGAGATTAGTTTGAGAAATTTTTTTGATCCTTCAGGTCGAAAAATAAGGATATTTATATGAGTCATCTTAAAGCAAAATTATATGTCATAAATTTAAAAATTTTACATGCAATTATTTTGTGTATTTTTAAGTTCTCGTAATGCTTTTATCTATGAATTTGATAAACGAATATTGAATCAACAGAAAAAATGCCAGCCAACAGTGTAAGCTTTTTGATGCATCATTATGCATTGCAAAATTATATTCCTATCAAATTGTAAACTGAATGATTGGTCAATTATAATAAAGATATTTGGTACATTAATAAATAGTTTTAAATTTAAAATAAAAATTTGAAACTATTCATTTGTCTCAAATTTACAAATAAAGTATATTTTAAGAATTTTTTAGGTTTCATTATTAAATTGTTTTAATATTTTTGTAAAAAGATTTCCTTCCTTTTGATTTTCAAAATTATGAAGGAAAATTTAAATTTAAGTGTTTTGTTGATTTTCATAAATATTTTATAGGAGAATTGTTCACATCCTAAAATATAATTAAATGTTGGAATGAAACTGTAGTTTTAAATTGTAAAACATTATTTTTTATTGTTTTTGGCAGTTAAATCCAGGATTCATTTATTAGTCTTGGAGCTGCATTGTTTATGGTAAAGTCGGAGCCTGAGAATTTTTTTTTCTTCTTTTTTTTCTTTCTTTCGTAAAATATTCTGAATAGGAACGAAATTCGGAGCTAAATGATTTAAAAATGGAACATGAATCAGAGCTGGTATTTTAAAATGATGCTGGAACCGGAGTTGGAACATGGACAAATATGTAAGGCTTCCGAATTCCTGATAAAAATTTTGAATTTTTATTTACTTACACAATAAAAATAATTATTTATAGTTCAATGTCTACAGCTGCTGCTGATCAAAAAGAGTGATCAGTTAGCTTGGTGAAAGTTCAGGCTTTAATTCCTTCAGCAGTTTCCATGAAGCAACATCCTAAAAAATTTCGCTTCTTGAATAGAGAAATGCCCGTAAGGTTCGAGCTCTTCATTAAAAAATTTGCACCTTCAAACATTTTCTGTAATAATCAAGGAGCTTCATAATTTACATATTACGAAGAATTTTGTACAATTAGTTTTAAAATTAAATTGCTTTTAAATCCAAAAGTTTTAGAAAAAGTATAACTTTAGCCCTACGCAAGTGGATATGTTTACCTTGAAGTCGTAAAGCAGTGTAGGGTAGAATTGCGTCTGCCTGGAGGGACGACATATTCTTAAAGCTAAATTTTCGATTCTTAATGATTAAGTGTGACATAGAGGCTACTTTAAACTGAGCTTATGTTTGAGACTTTATTTAAAAAATATAATTTTTAGGGCTTCAGAATGAATAGGAGCAGAAAGACAAAGCCTCGGAGTCGCAAGGTTTTAGGAAAAGTTGGAGTAGGAAAAATATCTGAGCGAAATCCCAGATGGGACAAAAAAATTTTAGATGGAATTTGATAAAAAAAAAAAAAATTCTGTAAAATAAATGGACTCAGATATGAAGCCACATAATTTTAGAATGAAAATTCGAAGTCGGTAATTTTATTTTTTTGTTTTTATTTTTTTTTCATATTTTTTTAAAAAGAAACTGAAATTTTGGCAAAGCTCATTCAAAATATTTTACTGAATGAAGCAGAGATAAGATAAAAATTTCAAATCGGGATTTAATAACTCTTAACAAAACCTAACACAACCTACCATCTTTAACCTAGCCTAACCTAACCTGCGAAAATTAAAAATGATAAAATTAGCAGATTTTTTAAAATTATTGCTTAAATACGATTTGAATATAAAAAATAAAAAACTTATTTTAACTAAGAAATAAGTGGGAACATAAAAAGAGGAATATATATATATATATATATATATATATATATATATATATATATATATATATATATATATATATATATATATATATATATATATATATATATATATATATATATATATATATATTTATTTATTTATTTATTTATTTCTGCTATCTTTGAGCTTAATGCTAAGAAAGCGTATGGTCCCGATGATATTCTTCCTATGGTTACAAAACTTTTGCTTCCGAACTTGCATCCTGCCTTGGTAAACTATTTCGTCTTTTTCTTTCTACTTCAACCATCCCTTCTTGCTGGAAACGCGCGCTCATTCAACCAGTGCCGAAGAAGAGGGACCTCTCTCAACTCTCTAAATACCGTCCCATTTCTTTGACCTCCGTTCTCTCTAAAGTTTTCGAATCTATCCTTAACAGGAGGATTTGGAAACATCTCAATTTTTTTAATCTTATCTCAGATCACCAGAATGGCTTTCGTAAGTAACTCTCTGCTAGTAATCTTCTTTCCTTTTTCTCTGACTCTTGCTCTGTTCTTCGGCATTTCGGTAATTATTTCCTGTCGCGCTGGACATATCAAAAGCTTTCGATAGGGTCTGGCACAAAGCTTTGATCTCTAAATTTCCCTCTTTCAGCACAATCCTTCTCTCTGCGATCTTCTTTCTAAATTCCTTTCCAGCTATGTAGACGGCTACCGTTCTTTCTTGAAATCTATTAATAGTGGTGTTCCTCAGGGTTCTGCCCTATTCCCAGCACTTTTTCTGCTTTTCACTAATGACCTTCTCTCTATTACCTCATTTCCTATCCACTCCTATGCTGATGACTCCACCCTTCATTAC